>OX453274.1:17462619-17465759 GCA_949710005.1 Ricordea florida | reverse complement strand
AGCCTCTTTTCGAAGATCTAAAAACCTTAAGGAATTGTTAGCGCCATCTCGTTATGGCTCTAACATTAAAGTTGAAGAGGCTATTGAGGTTAGGGGTTGCTTCAAATGCAAAAGAACAAGATGTGATCTCTGTTGCAATTACTTTGTCGAATCAAATTCTTTCCAAAGTTTTCAAACAGGCAAGAGCTATAAGATACGATCGAAACTTTCTTGTGATTCAAAAAATGTCATTTATTTGGCTTCGTGTAAGAAATGTAACTTACAATACATTGGTTCTACAACAACAGATTTTAGAGTTAGATTTCGCAACCACAAGTCTGCCATGCTGACCAAGAAAAAGACTTGTGAGGTAGCGGTTCATTTCAACAGAACACCGCACGACTTAAACGATTTTTCTTTCCAGTGTATTGATCAAGTGCAGATAAATGCTAACAATACAAGTAACATCGAAAAGCTTTTAATCACTAAAGAAGCATATTGGAGCGCACAGATGTTCTCTCTGGCACCTTTTGGCTTGAATAAACGTCAGGAATTCCACTCGAAAAAAAGAATAAACTACAACTAGCGTAAAAATAACTTGCTAATTTGGCGGTTATCTTAGTTCAGGTGTTCAAAGGCCCTGACCTTGGATCTTGTTAGCTTTGTTAGTGCAAGGTTTTCTCAGGGGCCCCCATCGGGGAATTTATTACATTATTGTTGTTTAAGGGCCCTGTTCAGGGCGCCTGTTGTGCCTTGCCGCGGCATAGCTTCAAGGGCTTTGTTTGGGGTTTTTATTACAAGCTTTTCCTAGGATGGCCTTTTATGAATACTGTGAATATTTTACATGCGGGTCCCTTCACACTTTTGGCTGACTTGACGAATCATGTTATAGTTTTTTAACATTAATCTTTTTGTTTTATATCCGATTATTTATTCATATTTGGTTTGCGTTTCTTGAGTTTTGTATCGCATTGTCATAGTTTCTCGCTTAGTAATCACCGATTGTTTATCATTGGTTAATTTTTTCATTTTCATGTGTTACCACGCCCTGTTATGTAATCATCTTTGTTATATTATGTCATCTTTTATACTGTAAACCTATTTAAGGACATTGTAATTTCTTATTCACTTGCACTGCAACTGATGAAGGTCATTGACCGAAACGTCTATTTTTATTAAATTTTTAAACTTTTTTTAGATTTTTTACTGTATATATATATATTTTTTTTTTTTTTCGCTCGAAGTTGTCCGTCCTCGTGTTCCACAATTGCCTACAAATTTCATTACTCGAGGTTTGGACTACGAATCCTTTTGGATCCTTCTGGCGTGTGGCATCCCTGTTGGCTCGAAGCATCATAACTTTTTATTAATACCTTGTATCCAGCTTTCGTCCGCCTGTGAATCATCTGCCCAAGTTGATCCAGAGATGCCATTACTTAATTCCACGGTAGCACAAGCAGCACGTGTCTGGGACAAACTGTCCAGATACCAACACCATTGTACTTTTCTTACGAACTGCTTGGATAACAATGTTATCCCGGCTGGTTTTAGTTTGAATTTTAATTTGGCACTCAACGTCGATGATGTTGACCTCGTGAAGCTTTGTAAGCTTTCACTCCAACGAACGTCAAGGGAACTTTGCGTTGCTGTCTTACTAGCCTCGCGGAACAAAGTCGATTGTCTACAACGAGAGCTCCAATCCTGTAGGGAACAAATCTTTTCATCCATTAATTCTGGCTCTGCGAACTATATCTGGAATGGTCTGAAAACGGAAAATTTCAACCTACTTCGCATTTTGAAAGAACGCGAGCAAAGAAAGTTGTTAAAAACAATTCCGTTAGATCAGGAATTACTTTCATCCAGTAACACCATAGATCCACCCACTATAACTGCCACACAAAACCGTCGATTCCACGGGTTACACAGGCTACTGAGGAAACGTAAACTTTTTCGTCGAAAACGCAGGAGGCCTGTTACAACGACTGCTAACGATTCACATCAGTTGGATCCCATCAACCTTTCAAGCCAGTCCATCAATCATGACCAAACCAATCTACTCAAGAAAGGACCATCTTTCTGCCCCATGCCAAAAGATGTTGATTGGCAGCGTGTATATGATGATTTGGAAGCTTTTGAAGCCCGCTTGCGGACAGCAGTATTTTTCATTGAAGGCAATCCTGAGGATAGCCAAGAACCACCTCGTCACCTTCCTCAAGTTCCAAAGGAAAAGAAATGGAAGCCACCGCCATCAAGGTATCCAGAACTTGAACTTTTTCTAGCTAGCGTTAGGCGTGATTTGATAAACCCTCGTAACATTAAATCAGCTAGAGATAATTTAACCAAAGGGGAACGGGTAGCGTTAAAGCAATTTAGAAATTCTGATGTAGTAATTCGTATACAAGATAAGGGTTCTCGTTTCGTCTTAATTGATAAAGGGGAATACGAAGATAAAATGTTTGGCCAGCTTCATAACCAGCTCCATTATAAATCCTTACAGGAAGATCCTACATATAGGCATTTAGCTGTAGTTGAGAGTTGGTGCAACAAATGGGTCAGAAAAGGTGAAATTTCAGACCAATTAGCTAATTGGATAATTAACAAAAAAGCCAAACCAGGGGTCGCCTTCGGTAATATTAAAACCCACAAAGCAGGGAACCCACTCAGGCTTATCACATCGTGTTGTGGTACGGCTATAGAAAATCTTTCAGCCTTCAGTGAATTTTACTTGCAACCGTTGGCTCGTAAGTTGCCATCTTTCATCAAGGATACGACCGATTTACTTAACAGAATTGAGGATCTTAATAGGAGTGGCCCTTTCCCCGAAGGCACCCTTTTAGTTTCTTGGGATGTTGTGTCAATGTTCCCCAACATAGATAATCAACTCGGTCTTACTGCAGTCAAGAAGGCACTGAATGCTAGAGAAAACCAGCTTCCATCCACTAATTGCATTTTAGAAGCAGTAGAAATTTGTTTGAAGAGCAATCACTCGGTTTTTAAGGAAAACTTTTTCCTACAAATTCATGGCACAGCCATGGGCCCAAAGAACGCCTGTAGTTACGCGGATCTTGCCATGGGGGAAATAGATTATCAAGCTAAATTTTCTGGCCCCATAAAGCCGGCCTTATGGTGGCGATACCGTGACGATGTTTTTGATCTCTGGC
>OX453274.1:17180119-17457619 GCA_949710005.1 Ricordea florida | reverse complement strand
ATAATACACGCTTTTTCTATGTTTTATACTCTGATAAAACATGGGTTTTTGACCAATCAGAGCGCGCGTAGGGTCCTATCTATTTATATATATAGTTGTGTAGAAAAGAAGGTTTGCCAACGATGACGCTAGTGAGAAGGATCCCAAAGGATACGCGACGCTTGCACTCGGTGGATTTAGTTGGAATGAAGGAGGAACAGCGAACTTCTCACATGAGGCTTAATACTGTAAACGTTTCGCCCATTCGGGCTTCTTCAGTACAGTATGTTCTTAAAACGATTAAAAATACCTGGAATAAAAATGAGTCTCTTATATATGAAGAGGTAAAATTACAAACAATAAGGAAAGAAAAAAGAAGATTACAAACAATAAAAATTTAAAAACTAGCATCTAATAAAAAACCTAATGAATAGGGACTAATTTGTAATACAAGGCTCTCAGGCATTACGTAATATGTTTTTAGATACAAAAAACAACAAGATCCCAAGACGGAGCCCCTGAACAAAAGCGCTTTCTGACGCAACAAAAACAAGGTAACAGGATCCAGAAAAAGGGCCTTTGAATAAAATACAATTAGATTGTAACAAAATCCCTATATGAGGTCCCTGAACGCGTGTAATTGTAAGGAGCGTTATACTCTCAGCTAGGTAACAGGATCCCTGATTGGGCCCTTGATTAACATGTATAGAATAAAAACAAATTTTTTTTACGTAAAAAAAACACTTGTGAAAAGAAAAGGAGAAACAAATACGTTGACAGATGTTAATCAAATCTTATTCTATTCCTTGAATTGAATTCAGATCTTTTATTCAATCCGTAAGGCTGAAGGGTGCAAAGTTGTGCACTCCAATAAGCTTCTCTTGTTAGAAGACTTTCATCAAGGCTGTTATTGTCACTTGAGTTGGAAATTTGTTCAATCATTGTAAAATTGAAGTCAGAGAGAACATGAAAAGTTTTGTTGAAGTGTGTCGCAACTTCACAAGTGTTCTTATTAGTATTCATGGCCGATTTATGATTACGAAAACGCACTTTAAATTCATTGCTAGTCGAACCTACATATTGCACACTGCATTTTGTGCAGGTGACCAAATAGATAACATTTTTGGATTTGCAATGAAGATGTTGTGCAATTTGGTAGGATCTTTTAGAACTAGCGCTAGTAAAGTGGTCAGATTCAACTAAACAGTTACGGCAGAGATCGCATTTACCTTTGCATTTAAAACAACCATGTTTATCAGAGTCATTGTCCTCAATTCTTCGTGGGCGTGCAAGAATTTCCTTTATGTTTTTAGATCTTCTGTATGATGGAATAATTGATCCTCGAGAATTTAGACAGGGAAGGAGAATCATAAATAAGATGTTTATGAGAATTGAGAATTTTTCCAATGCTAGGTAAAAGAGTGTTGTAATCTAAAACCAATGGAAAAATTTTTTTGGATTCTCTATTGGTAGGGGCAAGAAGGTCCTCCTTGGGAATAGATTTTACTTTCTCGAATTGTTGTTTCACCTGGATAGGATTGTAGCCTCTATTAATTAAATAACTCTCATATTCATTACTTCGTTTGTCAAAAGATTCAGGGGTGGAACAATTTGTTTTGACTCTGGTAGCAAAAAATTAATGGGATGGCCTTGGAACAGTGAGCCGGGTGGGCACTGCTACGCAACAAATAAATATGATTGTCGGTGGGCTTGGAGTATCCGTTTGGATAAATCCATCAGCAAGGTGAAGTGTAAGATCTAAAACATTAACAGATGTCGGGGAATGAACAAGGGTAAACTTAATGGTAGGATAAAGAGAATTGATAAACTCAGTGAACTCAATTAATTTAGAGTGTCCTTGTGTCCAAAGATCGAAAATGTCATCCCTATATCTCCACCACAGGTTTGGTTTGATGATCCCTGATCTAGCTTTTTTATCAAATACCCCCATAGCTAAGTCACCATAGCTGCATGCGTTTTTGGGCCCCATGGCCGTCCCATGAATTTGGAGAAAATTTTCATCTTTGAATTGAGAATTATTGTGTTCAAGGCAAATTTTAACCGCTTCTACAATACAATCAGTGGATGGAAAATTAGTTGTTCTGGAATGGTTTGATTTGAAAACTGGGATTACTGGGCCTAGTAAATGTTTCTTCGTTCACCTCCGCGTGACGCTACGGCTCCCTCAAACTAAAAAGCGATTGTTATGAGATATATATATATATATATATACATATATATATATATATATATATATATATATATATATATATATATCTGTATTTCTGCTGTCAGATCAAAGAAGAATATGAAAATCTCTTACCTGCAGTTTGCAGTATACTTGCTACCAAGAATTGACGAACTTGTCCACTTTATTTTGTGCCGATTCTTGCAAAAATGATCCAAACGGAGGACATGATCATCCATATTTTTCACACTGTTGTCCCCGTCGGAAAAGAATGGAGAACCACATGGACAGCCTCGAGCAGTCTCCTGTAGAAGGACAACTAAACTTTCCTGTCCACAAACGAACAAACTCTCATTTGCATCCGCAGGAGACAAGAGCTGTCTACAGGAGGGAGCTTCTTCACAGTCCATCGAATTTCTTTGGTATCTACAGAAGCCGAGTGCTGTTTTGAATTTCGTTCTACAGATCTGTGTGGATTTCCTTCGAACTCTTCGAGTAATCGCATTAGAAAGTCAGCATTTTTGTGATCAGGTCGAAGGTTGTCCGCCATGCTGCGAAGCCTTACGAACCTCTCTTGGGTTTCTTTCATCAATTCTTTTTCGTAAAAATCAGACTGAAAATTCAGGCTTTACTGGGGCTTCCGTGGCTTTTCTTTCCTGCGTTCATTATACAGCCGTTGCTGCTCGATTTTCGATTTCTTTCCGCAAGGTTCGCCGAGACCCAACATGTTTTCGTCGAATTATTCGAACTTTGCGCCATCTATATAGCCAATCCAATGACTTCTTTTATTTCTTTGTTTTCATACTAACCAATCATAAGTGGTAAACGAACTAGCTAGGGTTGAAAGTGAGCGAAAAACCTGGAGAAGAGAGCGGAGACGATCACAACGATTTCGCGCTCGCACCGCCAAATTTCATTCAAGCGTTGAGGTAAAATACGCCCTTTCTTGAGCATATTGGTTCTGTCCTCGTATACCGGTACACCAGGGAATAACCATTGTATTTTCTTTGTTAAGGAGTCATTGTTTAGCTGTACTGTATTGTTTGATCTTTTGTATCGGCTCTTGTGTACCGGTAGACGAGGACAGAACCAGCATATTGATGAACATTAAGGTATCAGTAAGGGGAAAATTTGCCGTTTTCCAAACTCTTACTTTTTTAAACGGTTGGATAAATCTTGAGGTTATCTTTAAAATTGAAAAAAACTCCACGAAAAAATATTATATCTGTCGCTAGTTATGGCGCGATAAAGATTTTTTTCACACTAATTACTTAATGGAGAGTTGTCAAGTTCTGTCAAGTGAATATCAATTGTCGAGGCTAGGTGTCACGTGACACCAATAACATGCTGAGTTTGACACGCGATTTCGCGCGCCATAATCAGTGCACGGATGTCTTCGAGGAACAACAAGCGATCTTGCCCTTTTTCATCGGCTAAAGAAAGGCGAAAGAAGGCAGAAAACACTTTTGACAAAAAGTGGGCCGCTAAATTAGCGGAAAGCGACAAAGGGTCTTATTACAATCAAGAAAAATTGCTGGATGAACTCGATCGCGATCACGAAGCCAGCGAGCAAGCCGAAATAAGCGCAAGTCGCCGTAAAATACGATTGCAATAAACTGTCGAAGCAGAGGAAATTGAAGAAGAGTTTACGTTTACGACGTCCGCTCCAGCGTTTCCCTTTGTGCGCTTGCATTTTCTCGGGGATCTATGGGCCTTTGGCATCTTTACTGACTTGGCCATAGTTTTGAAGATTACTCAAGATACATAAAATTTCATCACCAAACATCAAAAGATGATTTCGTGTTTACTTACCTTGGAATTCTGACTTCACACATGAAAAAGCGGTTTATTCACAGGAAAATAATTTAACGCGTGCCGTCGAGGGAAATTTGTACCTGTTCCATGTTAACTGTCACACTCCTATTGTTATTAGAAAGTTCATTCCTCTGCGGTTTCTCCATTGGTGCGATAATCTCATTACACTTAGATGCCGCCGAATTTTAGTTTTTCCCTGTTTCTCGAAAGTAGAAAATAGGCGAGTTGTACGTGCATTTTGAGTTCCAAGTCGTCAGCCCCTGGACCAAATTGGCTGAAATTTAGAGACCAGGTTGTCTGAACGTTCGCCGACAAAACCGTGTCTGCGAATTCTGATTTTTTTTTCTCATTAAAAAGTTATGCCTTTTTTTCGAGGGCAGTTCAATTTTTTTCCCTATTCAAACTTTATCCTCTTGTAAAAAAATAACAAACGCATGTGCCAACGCAAGGTCAATGTGTGAAGAAACGGATGCCATGTTAATCGGTTTCTCCGACCTAATTTTAGCGAGCGTGGAACTTGATTTATGGGTTCGTGAAGCTTTGTTAACATATTCACATTTTCGAAAACCAGTAGATTTTTTACTGTTTAAACAGATCGGGTTATAATTTGTAGTTATTAAGCTTTCAAAAAATATACGGTTTATACGGGTTTTTGTTAAAACCAAGAGCGCTAGAGCGGACCGCGCGCGAATGGTCAAATGGGTTATACTGATACCTTAAGGCAAGAAATCACAATCCTTTTCAAGTTTGTTTTCTCTTGTGAGGGTTATTTTTGTATTTTACGACAACAGAGCAAATTTAGTTCTTCCCGTTTCAACAACCGAACGGCCGCCATGTTCGAACTTTTAATATAAATTTGATTGGATCGGAGGGGACTCTATTTATAGGGAACCAGTCGAATTATGGCCCATAAAGACAAAATCTAAGCTTCTTCTGTTTTATAAGCATAAAAAACCTTTTGTATAATTTTCACAGAAGAAAACAAACAAGAAAAACTGCTTAGCTTGTGGCTGAAACTTCACACAGTGTGTTTTCTGAATGGACAACGCTCAATTTATGTCAACGAGATGAATTCGACATACAAGCAGGCCTCAGCGTGTTTGATCCGTACCGTTTCTCGTTTTTACTAACTGTGAAGTAAGGGAGCTTAAGTTAAGCAACCACGACGACAACGCCGAGTACCGTACCAGAGTAGTTATAGACAGCGTTCTAGATCAGAGAGCGGGGCTTGGGCCTAGTAGGGAGAACAAGGACATATGCATATAATTAACCAGTTTGGAGTTGGTCGCCATATTGAATGACTTTACGACCGCCATATTGAATGTTTAACTTTATGATGGCCATATGGAATATATGACTGTAAGGTTGCCATGTTGAATGGATTACGTTATGGTCGCCATATTGAGTTCATAAACAGCGCCAGAAAAAAAGGGAAAGTCAGCACGAGGTATAAATTACAGTAAACGCGCGGGAAAATCGGTGTCCTCTTAACGAAATTTATGCATGCAGGCCGGGCATGTTGAGGCACGCATAGAGCAAGGCACTAATTTCAAAACTGAATATACCTTTACCGCAACCACACTACGCATAGTACGCATGTAATTTTATTACATTCACAATAAATTACAGCAGTATAGAAGTGACGATAAAAAAAAAAATTACAGGTTTCACTAATTGTTATCTATATCTCTTTCTACCATAACGTTCTGTCTTTGCAGCTTGGGTTATCTTGCTCATCCGCCAATTGAAAATATCGGCAACTATCCTTTCTACGACAGGCAAGATAAGGTCTAAACGGATTTTTTTCCGATCTGGACACTTTCATGGTTGGTACGTCCCCGTGTTGACATAGAGGCAGCTCACTGTCTTCTTTTACTTTGTAGTCAGGAATCACACGATATTGCAAGCATTGATGATATCCATGAATTGTAGGTGTGGGCATGTTGACGAAGGGAGAGAGTGTGTCTTGTTAGATGAATGTTATTTTCTCAGTATAAAATTATGTTACCATTGATCATTGCTTTTACAACAATTGGTGGCTCCTAAAGGAGCCGTTTTCATTTTGATTTCTCACTTACTGTTCGAGAAGTAAGAGTAGCGCATTCATGAGGAGCGCGTTTTTCTCTTTCTCTTCCGCAACTTTCTTGCGAAGAATCAACTCCTTAGAGTGCCTGATGAGATTCTCTGGCACTCTTGCCAAAAAGTTTTGGTCTACACGGACCTTCAACTCCTTTAATCTCACAACATCTTCAATCTTTGGCAATGACGTACCCTCCACCAATGAGTTATTTGGAAGTAAACGCTTGGGAAAGTGAAGCTTCAAACTCTTTGACTTGCTCCATCGAATTTTAGTTTTCATACTTGGAAATAATAATATCGGGGTACTTATACACTTCAGCACTTAGTGCATAATCAAGTTTCGCAATGACTTACTGTTCAACTGAAACGAGTTTTATTACGGAGTTCATTATGCAGTTTAATTAAACAAGAAACTTGATGGTGATCAAAGGGGGCAATAGTAGCAGTGTACGATACAAAGATCGGATTAACTACCAATAATAACTCATTGCACAAGCGAGTTTATTAGGTAGTTTTTACGGAGTTTAATTAACTAAAAGCTTGACGGTGTTCAACGGGGACAATGGTAGCAGTGCATGATACGATGATCGGCTTAACTACCGATACTAACCTATTGCACAAACGAGGTTATTAGGAAATATAAAACAAAAAAACGCAAGTTTGACGGTCAGTTGTACAAATTGCGTCGGTGAACGATGCAATGGTTGGCTTCAATATCGTTCTACACAAAATCGTTTTCAAGTCTCTCGGGGCAAGTGAGTACCGCTGGAGCGGTGGAAGTATCTTTCACAAACTGGAACTGTAAGCAGCTACAACCGATTATTTCTCTTGCAAGGAGAATAAACCAAAACCGATAACGGTAAAAAAAGGTAAAGACATTTATGTCATGTGACCATGAAAGTGAAGACAACCAAGTGTAATGGGTATATTGAAATGCGCTCATTGACGCGGTATCGAGCCGTTTTTATTCAAAAGCAGGCAAAGACATGCCGGAAAAACAGTTAAAGACTTTACTAACGTGTACGACGCAACTAAATCAAACACACTGTGCACCTTAAGAGCTTTGAGAAAACCCTGTAAACCTTTGTCTGCAATTGCAATAGAAAGGGTAGTTGCAGGCCAAAACAAATCTTGTTTCATCTAGTTTTAATTTTTGTTATCAGCACTGCGTACGCTTGGAGCAATTTAAACTTTCTCTTTGAAAGCAGTTTCACCGTACGGCAGAACTCGGAGGTACTTTTCTAAATTGTTTACAATAGTGACAATTTCTTCTTTTTTAGTACAAACTATCCTACTTGCGAAAGATGGAGCATTGCTCCTCAAATTCACAATAATGAGAGTCGGTTTCTCGGACGAAAACAAAAAGGCTTGTTTTACTACGAGTTGGTAAGAATGAACTTTGTATAGGAACATGCTCTGGAATAAGAGAGCAATCTATTCCTACTCGCAAAAGATGGAGCATTGCTCTCAAACTGCAGAGTAGCGGCATGGATGCTCGCATTATCAACTTCATCAAGTCATTGGCACTGTCCACTTTGGGAAAGAAGTAAAAGAAGTCTGACGCTAGAGTTCCAGACAATGGCGGCCACGCGGTTGTTACCATCGCTCGCTCTAGTGTTCTTAGTCCTCATCCTCAGGCAGAAATGGTCCAGCAGTATCGGTTACCAGTACATAAACAGCCAAGGAGTTAAGAAGTTTAACTAGGTTTTGTTCTCCTGTAGACCCAAAAGCAACTGTAGTGATTGGAAGCGAAACTCTGCATCGAAACATCACACTTGCGAACAAGCAGAACAGACTACAGTTACGCTCAAGCGCATCTTTCTTAACTCACATCCTTCTTCTACTTGGAGGTGACATCGAATTAAATCCTGGAGATGAAGTGAATTATCCTTGCGGGACATGCTACGAAACAGCGAAAGCTGACCAAAAAGGAATTCAATGCAATCAGTGTTACTGGTGGTTCCACAAGAACACAGGGTGCTGCGGGATATTACCTGAAATGTACAACATTCTGTCGACTTCTCTGTGTGTTTGGTTGTGCCCACACTGCAATGAACCTAATCAGTCAAATTCATTTCTTCATGATTCGCTTGATTTGCTTCACTCTGAGAACTTCTTCGACCCCCTTCTCGCGAGTGAATGTCTAAATTTGCCGGGAAATTTAAATCAAGATCGACACGGCCGTCCTACAAGAAGTAAACAAAGGCAACCCAAGCGGAACAATATGAAATGTTTGTTGATTAATTGCCGCAGCGTGATAAACAAAGTGGCTGACATTGCAGCGGTTATACATGAACACAAACCTGATATTATATTGGGAAATGAATCCTGGCTTACCCCAGATATCGGAAACAACGAAATATTCCCAGACAACTACAAAGTCTTCAGGAAAGATAGAATTACAAACAGTCGGGGCGGCGGAGCCTTTCAAGCGGTGAAAAAAGATATTATAATTACACAACGTGATGATTTAAATTCTGACTGTGCAATTATTTGGACCCAATGTTAACTTTCTGGAAAGAAATCTAAATGCATACTTTTTGGATCATATTATCGGCCAAACGCATCCGACATGAAAAGTCTGGAGGAACTAGAAGCTTCACTTCTAAAGATCGGCGACAAGATCCACAAAGACAATGTCATTATCGCAGGAGACTTCAATGCGCCCGATATCGACTGGCAAAATCCGGATGTCTCAAACAGATTGGTCGAAATAATTGATGACTACGATTTTTCCCAGCTTGTTCATGAACCTACAAGACGGCAGGGTAAAGCAAAGAATATTTTAGACCTTGTTTTATCAAATAATAAGAATATAGTGAGAGATGTCCAAGTTGTACCAGGGATAAGCGACCACGACATTGTCCTCTTCACTATGAACACAACCTGTAAGAAGAGACAGAATGTCAAACGAAAGATTTACTTCAGAAAGAAGGCTGATACCGACCGAATCATGGAAGAGTTAAAGAAATTGGCCAGCGATGTTAATTTGAATAACGAAAGCAAAACAGTGGATGAAAAGTGGACCGAATTTGAATTTGGCGTACATCGCATTATGGATGCTCATATTCCACACAAGATGTCCAGCTCACGCTATAACCTACCCTGGTTTAACCGCTCCTTGAGACGGCAGTCGAGGGCCAAACAGAGGCTATACAACAAAGCTAAAAGATCAGGAAATCCATCACACTGGCATCAGTTTCGTACCGCCGGGAAACGCATGCACCAAAGCCTAAAAACCGCCAGAGACAGTTATGTGTCAGACTTTCTCGGTGAAGCTATCGAAGAAAATCCAAAACGCTTCTGGTCTTATGTAAAACAACTGAAGAAAGAAGACCATGGCGTAGCTGACCTCGAGTACGAAGGCAAAATATTCAGTGACAGAGAGATCAGAGCGGAAATTTTGAACAAACAATTTTCCTCTGTTTTTACTGACGAATCCGACTTAGACCCCCCAAGTGTAGGAAGCGAACCAAAGCCAAGCATAAGCCCTCTTGTAATTACCATCACTGGTGTCACCAAGCAGCTAACCTCACTGAAAACCAACAAAGCTTGCGGCCCGGATAATATTCCTTCTTGGTTTCTTAAAGAGTACGCACAAGAGATTTCACCTATCTTAACTGACATCTATCAAGACTCTATTAACACTGGAAATGTTCCATTGAAATGGAGATGTGCCAATGTTTGCGCAGTTTTTAAGAAAGGCAAAAAGTCAGACCCTGCAAACTACAGGCCAGTTTCCTTAACTTGTATCGCATCCAAAATACTTGAACACATAATCCATAGCCACGTGATGAAACATCTGCAAGTGAATGATATCCTTACAGACTGCCAACACGGATTCAGGGCCAAAAGATCAACCGAATCCCAACTCCTTTTAACAATACATGACTTGGCCAACTCACTTAACAATGATAAATCCGTGCATGCCGTGGTACTGGATTTCGCAAGGGCCTTCGATAAGGTTCCCCACCGGCGACTCCTAGCAAAATTACAATATTATGGAATCCAAGGCAAATTAAATTACTCCGCTGGCTTGAATCCTTCCTTACTCAACGTACCCAGTCCGTCGTCTGCGAAGGAAAATCTTCAAGATCTTCTCCTGTGACGTCTGGAGTTCCCCAAGGAACTGTGCTTGGCCCGTTGTTGTTCTTATTATATATTAACGATCTTACTGATAATCTTCAGTCCTCCGTTAAGCTATTCGCAGATGACGCTCTACTGTATGGTGTCATTGCAAATGATACAGATTGTGACCACCTACAAGACGACCTACAGAAACTAGAACAATGGCAAAATCAGTGGCAAATGAAATTCAATCCATCAAAATGCAAGATATTGTGTATTTCAAATAAAAGGTCTCCACCTGTAAAGAAATACACATTTTGCGGAGTCGAACTAGAACAAGTTGACGACATCACCTATCTAGGAATTACATTAACAAGTAAACTGAAATGGGATCAACACGTATCGACAGTCTCAAGCAAAGCATCTCAAGTACTTGGCGTTGTGCGGCGAAACTTACATAACTGTCCAAGATCGGTAAGAGAAACGGCGTACAAGACTTTAGTCCGACCTACCCTCGAATATGCAAGTGCCGCATGGGATCCCCACTACGAGAAGGATATTCAAAAGCTGGAAAGAGTTCAGAGAAAGGCAGCGCGATTCTGCGCGGGCAACTACAACCCCTATAAAAGCGTGACAGGTATGCTTCAGGAACTTAATTGGGAAACCCTAGCCACGAGACGAAAAATCGCTAGACTCTCCTTTATGTATTAACTCTCCCACAACCTTACCGATTTCTCAGTAACAGCCCATCTGAAACCAAATTATGAAAGAAGAACCCGTTGTAGCCACGATTTTAAATTTTTAGTTCCAAGATCAAAGAAACATGTTTTTAAGTTTTCGTTTTTTCCAAGAACAATCTGTGAATGGAACTCCGTTCCAGATGATATTGTAAATATAACCTCTGTAAATAGTTTTAAATCTAAGGTAGTTAATAGTTTTTAATATTTTTAACATTCATTTTAGTTTTTAACGGTTGGTATGATATCTCTAGATTTTTACCGATCAAATTAAATGTAGATGTAGATGTAGAAAACCAAAACGTGTGTTTGAGTAAGGTTTCACAATAAACACCGACCAGAAGATCCAACTTTTTGTGGCAGCAAAATATACAGAGTGAATTTGGCGATCGGGGAGAAATTTTGCTCCACTGTTTGTTAAGTTTATTCGCATCGCTGGTGAAAAGCTGGAGCCACATAGTTCCAAGTTGACAATTAATAATAATTTTATTAACCAGCTGTTCGTGACTGACGGAAATGTACAAATGCTCAATGAATAAACAGGAAGGAAATAAACGCACAGAGATTTAACAGTTCTGAATTAATAGGGCTCCCATTGTATATTGCTACATAATCTTGCTATCATGGGTGTTCATCTTGTCATCTTTTTTCGTTTGGGAGTGGCCAAAGATGTTTCCAAAACAAGAGGTTTCTTCGACGCGAAGTGGGTGTCGAGATCATCTGCCGTTCTAACTGGCCTTTTACGGAGAACAGGACAAGGAAGTTTGGACTCTTTGGTTCTCGTACGTGTTCCAAGCTTCACGCTTATAGGGACTGTCGGTTTCCCTTGAGATGCTGTTGGAGCAACCGACGGAACAAGCTCTGTTTCTGTTGATGGTGGTATAATCACGGATAGGGCAGCCTTTCTCTCACTCTTTATGTCTGGCCAGCATTTGTTATCGCTGTATAACGTGTTCCAATAGAACAATTTTCTGATCATCATTCAACTTGGACTCAATGATGTGTTTCATGTCTTGATCCAATCGCGTTTATATTGTCATCTGTTTAGGACTTGTCAATCAATGTTCCGTTTCCATACTTTGCATTACAAATGTTCCGAGATCAGTACCATGTTTTGTGCCTGTTTCATGTTCAAACCTTACGCCAGTAGTGTAACGAAAGTGGTGATCGTTGTGTGTCAAGTCAACAGAGCATTACCTTGTACGGTGTTAACCATTTAAATGGTCTGTTTGCTACAAGGATGGCCCCTTAAAATTACTTAGTTTCTGTACTGTAACAGGCCGTTCTGCATGTGTTCAGGGGGTGACCCCTTAGGTAATTTTGCTTCCTTGAAAAGCCTATTCAATAAATGTTTCCGTTTGTTCACTGATGCTTCCGTGGCCTCCTTGAAGTCCATGTCGTCTTTGTTCATGTAGCGTGTTTGCGTTTTCATGATTTTTTTGTGCAAGGGATCCGCTTCCAACTGGTTAAACCATGTGAGATAGGAAATATACAGCTTTCGCATTCTTTTCCTGTAGGTAGGAAGTAATTCATTAAAGGCCTCTACCTCTGCAATATCTTCGGACACCCCTTGTAGCGTGCGGATGTTCGCTTGCTCTTGAAATTGTGATTCAAAATCATTCACAGCCTCACAAAGTAGCTTCTGCCAAGGGTTCTTTTCAGGCTCCGTGTCCCTATCCAAAGTGGTATCTTCACTCTGCTCTCCTTCGCTTACATTACGCTCATCTTCGCTACTGTCTTTATCCTCGCTTCCCATTTCCTCCATTTCGTTATCATTGGGAAATTCTGTTGACTGATCCTTTTCAGTTGAAGAGAAACTCTCATATTGCTCTTCCATTGAACGATTGGGACAGTGATACTTTTCGTGGCGGTCCCTGTTGTAGTTACGATTAAATACTTTTGGACAGACCTGACAGAATTACTCCATCATAAGACTCTGCGTGATGTGAACCGAACGCTCTTTTGCTTCAAAATGAGCTCTGTGCTCCTGGTCCCGCTCTTTCTACTACTCTTCTTTTGAGCTGAGCTGCCAACTATTGAATTAATCAGAAAAGAACCGCGAGTATATTTTACCCAGGAAAGAGTTCACTTGGGTATTTGGCATTTAGCCGTACTATACCCTTTTAACTATGAGTGGTCTGTAATTTATACGTGGCTGGATTTCTCTTTCGACAAAGTATACAAGAGTGAAGACAACCACTTGTTATTCGTTCATTCGTTTATTATATACATTATCAAATCAATGCGTGTAAGTTCGCTCACTCCCTCTGTTTTAAAAGTAAAATTCGTTTACAAGCTCGTTCACTAGCAAATCGACATCAACATTTTGCTGCTTTTTCATTAGATTCTCTTGAGGAGTAGGAATCTCGATAAGACTGGCACAATGTATGGGCTCTGCACCAGAAGATCCAGCACCGTCACAATGCTCTGCAGTAGAAAACGTGGTTACTTCGTTAAAACCATAATATATGACTGTGAGGATCCGATCCTTTAAGTCACTGTTCTCTTTGTAGTGTTCGAGCTCTAAGACGGAAAGATAAATCCAGGTCCATGGAAACTGAGTTCTGTCAGGTTATCTTCCCAACCGTTGCGAGGGGTGAATCCGAGAGCGGCGCATACTTGCCTTGAGATGTTTAAAACACGAAGCAGGTCCATTTTGTCCATCGCCCGGTCGAAATAATAACTCCAAGCATCCTCTTGGTCCATCATCAAGCATGAACGATGTCTTTGGCTTGGGTGATTTGTTTCATAGCCATAACAAGAATCCATCTTTGCTTGATCAACGGCTTCATCACAAACAGCAGCATACGCAAGACGAAAAATATGACCAACCAAGACTGCTAAACGTTGCTGCGTCACTTTCTGGACCTCATCCACTGCAGGTAACAGAGATTGAGGAGGTTGGATCTCAATATGTGATGCCATGTTTGTGTTATTGGTCTCGTATCCAGCTGTATGAAGTAAAGTAGACCTGTACCAGCTGTCTTATTTATATCTTGGGTAGCAATCCTAGAGATCACTGCCCAAACACGTTTTTGTAGTGTAACCGTTTCCACAATAGCTTTGTGTAAGCTCTATTCTTCATCATCGACCTGTTATCAGCCTAACGGTCCGTGTGGTTTTCTTTCATTTGATTTTCGTCCAATATTAAAAATTAAAAATTGAAATCAATTTCCGTGCACCTTCCATTCATTCCATTCTTAGCAAAATCAAAAAAGGAAAAATCAAAATTGAAATCAACATTTTTGATTTTCGAATTCAAGAAAACTCGCAGTTGAGGGCCAAATTTTAATTTTCGTCATTTTCAAATGAAACAAAAAATAAAAAACGACTTTCCTTTTTCGATTTTGTTATTTTCCATCTACACCAAACTCGAAAATTGTCACCATGAATCTAAAAATGTATTGTTATAACAGTTAAATTATTATTATTTCGTACCCGAAATCTTCTTCTCATTGAATGAAAATGAAAACACACCGCTCGCGTTTGAATAATCGGAAATCAAATCGCCATTTCAATTTTCGTCTTGGATGAAAATCAAAAATTAAAAAACGGACAAAAACACCTTGCAGGGGAGGAAAGGGTACACTGCCGACATGTTTGGCTCGGTTACTAAGTGAACAAAGATGGCGGACAACAGGCGGTAAAATCACACGAAAAGTGCTTCCTTTAATACAAGTTCAAACCCTTGCCGGATGCACTACATGGTCAGACTGCAGGGATATTTCTTGGAACTTATGGAGTGAATGTCAAGAATGACCGAATTGGTGAGTTAGTGACGTCCTTCTTCCGTACTTGATCCCAATTCCGGGCTAGGTACTTCGTACGATAAGCTAGACTGAGAGGGACCCGGTCGGTCCGTGGGTCATTCGTAGTAGTTGGATTGTGGGCATTCTGGCGCAATTTCATTTTGATCGATTTTTTTGCGAAATCGTGGTTTTGGGTGTGGTCGATTTTTGGGTCTTAAGATTTTTTTGCGAAATCGTGGTTTTGGGTGTGGTCGATTTTGGGTCTTGACTTGTTTGATTTTTTGATCGATGATTTTCTTTAAGGTGTCAATTTTTTCGTTGGGATCGTCGATGTCCTTTGGGGGGTGGGGTGGGGGTCGAGTTGTTAAAGTGGGATTTTTGGTCGAGGTTGGCACCATCGGGTACAGCTTTGCGAAATGGCAAACATGAACATGAGACTTGAGATTGAATTTGAGAGTTACGATCGTGAAGACAGTCATGGCTACTACCCCTCAATGGAGGTTATGATTTTTAGATCTGAAGAAGATTTGAATATTCATGATTTGATTAAGAGAAATGAATGGGTGGTGCTTAAATGGATTCATAGAAATTACAGGCATAAAGGTTATATTCGTTTTTATATTCGTTGCTTTGAAAATCCATGCCTAAGGCCTCTCACACAAGTGCATTTTTTGGAGTCTGATGAGAACAAAAGTTCAAAGATGATGGATGATATGGCTAATATTATATATATTGAAAGATTTGTTGTTTTCGATTTGGACTACATTATTAAAAGACTAAATGACATTATTATTGAAGACAATGGAGATAAAGAGTGTATTTATTATATGAATATTGTATTAGAAGATAATGAAGATTGGAGATCTCACAAGAAAACCTTTTACAAGGACTTGGACGATGAATTGATGCGTGTTGCTTGGCATCCAAGTCGGGCGGTTGATTGGTGTTTTGACGAAGATGAAAAAAGCCTTTTGAATGAATTTATTGAGTAGCTATGTTAAGGGCACACATTTGTGACATGTATCGTGTCACAAAAGTTAAATATGGTGGTTTAAGAGTTACAATGTCAGTATACAATTGATGCTATGGAGAACTTGACAGTGAAAGACTTGAGGTCAATAGCCAAAAGAGCTGGTGTGAGTGTTCGAGGATTCAGAAAGGTTGAAATGCTCACAGCGTTATCTGATATACAACTCGAGAACTTGACAGTGAAGATACTGCGAACCATGGCCAAGAAGTCTGGTGTTCGAGGCTTTGGCAGCATGCGTAAAGAGGCTCTCATTAATGCCGTCGGATCCCCGCGAGTGGTTGAAGCTAACGTTCCAATCCCTGGTCCAGTTAGACCCACAAGAACAAGACCCGCTCGAGCTTCGTATGGAAGGGCTATTGCTTCTGCCAGGCGTGAAATTATTCAGACCACAGATTGGATAAGATCCAATGTTATAGATCCAAACAGGAGGGCCATCACCAGGAGATTAAGAAGAGCAGCTGCTGCGGTTAGAAGAGAACCTGAGTTTTTCATCCCCGAAAGACATGAAACGGCTCTGAGAGGCTTTTTGAGGACTTACAGTAAAGGGCAGAGCTGGCTACGATCCAATTACATTTCTTGGCAAGGTTAGAACACCATTTCGTAGTTTGTTGTATGGAATTAGGAAGCCATTCAAGTTGAAGTGTATTCTTTCGTGTGGATTCGCGAGGAGGAACAACCAAGATAATCGTGTTATTGAGCGGAGTCAAGGTCATTTTCATTCACTGATGGAGACAGTGACAGCTTCAACAGACACACTTGCTATGTTTGATAGCATCAAAGCTAGACTTGTTGAATTGGTGCAGAAATACGAGAATGAGCACTCTGGATGGGTGTTTGAAAGTGTGATTGACTTTCGTATCCATGTAAACCCATTTCAACCGTTTTCTGGAACTTCATATATTAAATTACCACCCAAATTGGCTGCTAAGAAGGCAATCATCAATGTTAAGAACGAAGAAGACCAGGAGTGCTTCAAATGGGCAGTGACATCCGCTGTATTTCCAAGGGAGAAGGATGCCGGAAGACTAAACAAAGAGATGAGAGAGAATTCAGAGAAACTCGATTGGTCGGGGATAGAGTTCCCAGTGGCAGCACTCAGTACAACCCAGATAGATAGATTTGAAAGGCAGAACCCATATGGGATCAATATCCTTGGTTATGAGAATGGCGAGCCAACCCTAATCAGGCGCAGTAACAAGTCAGGGGTTACAAAGATAAACCTACTCTTGATATCAAACGAAGAGACAAATCATTACTGTTGGATCAAAAACATGTCAAGATTTGTCGAGTATAATAAACATCATGGCACTCGTTTCTATTGTGACAACTGTCTAAACTCGTTCAATTCTCAAAAGTCGTTGGACGAACATATGGAGTACTGCCTAAACAACGAATCAGTCAAAGTCCAGATGCCCATGGAAGAGGATGGCAGCCCAAAGTACATTACTTTCACGAACCACAGACGAAAGATGCAAGTGCCATTTGTGATCTATGCTGATTTTGAGTGTTTAACAGAGAAGTTAGACACTTGTTTCCAGGATGACAGGTATAGCTTCACAAATCAGTATCAGAAGCACAAGCCATCAGGTTTCTGTTACCTTATCAAGTGTTTCGATGATAGTATCTTTGAGCCTAAGTTGGTGATGCGAACAGCCAACTCACCCGAGGATGACATACCACAAATGTTTCAGGAAAGTTTGGAGGAGGACATCAAGAAGATCTATGATCAATTTAAGTCTGAAAAGGAGCTTACAATGAGGATTAGCGATCATAAGAAACATGGAGAGGCCACTCACTGTCATATTTGTGAGGGTGAATTGGGGAACGATAAGGTGGTCGACCACTGTCATCTTACAGGTAGGTACAGAGGAGCAGCTCACAGGAAATGCAACCTGGAATTCAGCACCCCAAAGTTCTTCCCAGTCATATTCCACAACTTGTCTGGATATGACAGTCACTTGTTTATCAAGAAGATGGGAGTGTCAGAGGGTAAGATTGATTGTATCCCACTCAACGATGAAAAGTACATCTCATTCACCAAAGAGATTGTGGTTGAAAAGTTCATGAAGAAGGATGATGGTAAGGAGAAGGAGGTTCAGATTAAACGAACCATTAGATTTGTAGACAGTTTTAGGTTCATGGCAAGTGGTTTGGCTAGATTGGCTGACAATTTGCCGAGAGAGTCTTTGGCAAACCTCTCGAGATACTATGAAGGGGCAAACTTTGATCTTTTGGCTAGGAAGGGAGTGTTTCCATATGATTGGTTTGATGGCTTTGACAAGTTACAAGTGTCCAGTCTACCACCCAAGGATGAGTTTTATTCGATACTATACGACACTGACATATCGGATGAGGATTATCAACATGCCGGAAACGTGTGGGAGACCTTTGGTATGAGAAGTTTTAGGGATTACCATGACTTGTATCTCAAAACAGATGTGATCCTGTTGGCTGATGTCTTTGAGAACTTCAGAGGGGTTTGTATGAAGAATTACGGGTTGGATCCAGCATGGCATTATACCGCGCCTGGACTGGCTTGGGATGCTACGTTGAAGATCACCAAGGTCGAGTTGGAGCTTTTGAGGGATCCCGATATGCTGATTATGGTAGAGAATGGTATCAGAGGTGGAATATCAACGATCTCGACGAGGCACGGGAAGGCCAATAATCGATATATGAAGAACTATAATCCCAGGTTGCCTACAAAGTTCATCACATATTTGGATGCGAATGGGCTCTATGGCTATGCAATGACCAAGGCTTTACCAACCCATGGTTTTGAGTGGATGAGTGATCAAGAGTTGGCAGACTGGAGGAACCATCCATGCATATTAGAGGTGGACTTGGAGTACCCGTTGGAGTTACACGATCTTCACAATGATTATCCATTGGCTCCAGAGAGGTTGGATGTTGATGGGGTTGTTAAGTTGGTTCCCAATTTGAGAGCCAAGAAGAAGTACATTCTACACCACGAATCTCTGAAACAGTATTTGTCATTGGGTTTGAAGTTAACCAAGGTTCATAGAGGGATCAAGTTCGAGGAGTCGGAATGGCTGAAGTCCTACATTGACTTGAACAATAGTTTGAGAGCCAGGGCTGAGAATGATTTCGAAAAGGACTTCTTCAAGTTGATGAACAACTCAGTGTTTGGCAAGACCATGGAGAACATTAGGAAGAGGGTGGATATCCAGTTGGTTACTGATGAGAAGAAAGCGCGTAAGTTGATTGTGAAGCCAAACTTCCATCATAGGAACATCTTTTGCGAGGATCTGACCGCCTTCCACATGAAGAGAACGAGATTGGTCTTTGATAAGCCCATTTACTTGGGGTTGTCCATTCTGGATCTGAGCAAGACTGTTATGTACGATTTCCATTACAGGTACATAAAGCCCAAGTATGGGGAGAAGGCCAAGTTGCTGTTCACAGACACGGATTCTTTAGCTTATGTGATAGAGACTGAGGACTTTTACAGGGACATCAGTCCAGATGTGAGGGCTAAATTTGACACCAGCAATTACCCCAGGGAGCATCCATCCGGGATTGAGACCGGAGTGAACAAAAAGGTTGGAGGGATGTTCAAAGACGAGGCTGGTGGTGAACAGATCACGGAATTTGTGGGTCTGAGGGCCAAACTGTATGCTTTCAAGACGGACAAGGAGAAAGAAGTCAAGAAGTGTAAGGGTGTTAACAAGGCAGTGGTCAGCAAAAGCATAAGTTTCCAGGATTACAAGACTTGCCTTTTCAGTGGCCAATCCCAGAGACGGAAGATGAACACCATAAGGAGTCGTAGCCATGACATCTATACTGAAACAATTAACAAGATTGCATTATCACGCGAGGACGATAAACGTGTGATAATGGAAGATGGGATAAACACTTATGCACATGGTCATTTCAGAACGCTGGAAGGGGGTGATTTGGTGTCTTGAGGTACAAATTGAAGCTCTTCACGAACGAATCCTCGTTTTAGACCTCCACTCAAATAATACAAGACTGGTTGACCCGGTTCGATTATGGTTCGGGCCAAATCATAGACTTCAAGACTCCATATGGGATCAGTAGCCCTTCGTTTGTCCCCACCTTCATCTTCACCGGGGGCATAAAGATACCTGACTTGAACATCTGGAGGTAATCTTTTCTCATTCAGCCCCACAGGTCGCTTGTAGTCTGGAGTTTTGGTGCCAATCGAGTCCATTTTCAAAGCTTCGTCAGGCTCTTTTCCAGTAATACGGGTGGTTTCACTATTGAGGGTCTTCATGATGTCGGGCAATCTTTTCACCCAAACTGTGGATCGGGTATCACTAACCATCTCTTGAGCGTATTGATGGCTGAATAGCTTCTCACCGAGAGTCCTGTTGGCCCTCTCAACAAAAGCTTGAGCTCTATGATTCCCAGCTTCACTCCGCTGGATTGTGACTTGATGCTTATTCATAAGAGTTGTTACGTCACCCTTGAATTCTGTTCCCGGATCCACCATTAATGTTTGTGGCCACTTCAACTTATGAGAATAAACTCTTTGAAAGGCATTGGCAACTTCACCACTCTCCTTTGAGGTCAATGCCTCAGCATCCTTGTATCTTGACGCGATATCAATCACGACTAATGCATAGCGGTATGTTTTTCTTCTCACTGTATCGCTAGGAAGAAACAACAAGTCCGCTTGATGAATCTGATTAGGCTTATTCACACTCCAATGTGGCCTGGGTATATACTTGGGGGCTGGGAGATAAATTTGCCACAAGGCTTGCTTCTCCAGCCACTCTTTGGCAACCTTTTCACTAACTTTGGCCGCTTTGGCCAATTTGGGTATGGCTGAGTATCCTTTCCAGTATCCATCAGTGGAGTAATATAATCGATTTAAAACGTTGGGATCAGTCATTTACAAAAAGAATATAAGCATTTTAAATGGCTTCTATACCAAGCATTCTTGATATCAATCGCGTTCCAAGGACTCGTGAAGGGTTGAAGGCTATGACGTCATTAAATAGGGTCACACTAAACCCATCATCAGCCGAACCTGGTGAGACACTATACATTGAAATACCAAGATTGAGTGAAAATCTTGTGATTGTGCCCGGTAGCGTCTACATAACCTTTGATATGGTTGTAACCGGGCACAAAGACAACACTCTTGTTAATAATTTGGGAAGGAATCTAATTTCACAGTATAAGGTTCTATTTGGTGGTGAAGTCGTAGAGGATCTTAGTAGATTTGATTTGTTCAAGACTTATCATGATTTGTTTTTGACAACTGAAGATCGTGAGAATAGATTGAGACAGGGTATATCTGATGTTAACATAAGGAGGATTAGGACCAATGCGGGGAACAAAGATACATCAAAAGCAAAGCATAATACTTTAGCCTCGATTCACAACACTAGATATGCCATTCCATTAGATCACACAATCCTCAAAGATCATGGAGTATTTTATCCAATAGGATTACCACATCCACTTAGATTTGAATTGACTTTGGCCAAAGTTTCTGATGTTGTGGTTTATTCAAACCGTGAAGCACCACCTGATTATAAATTAATAAACATGGAGATGGAGTATCAGTGCATATCAAATGATTTTTTAGTAAGACAGGCTGTTGCGTCCTACAGAAATGGGAAAGGGTTCACGTATGAAAAGGTACTTCTTCACAAGACCTTTACAATCTCTGAGGCTAATGATGTTGTGATAAATCAGCATGTTAATGTGCCGAGGAGATCTATGACTGGTATACTATGTCTCTTCACTGCCCCTCATGCAGAAGGCCTTAGGGATTCTGAGATTTTTGCAAACCCAAAGATCACATCAGTCAAGATTGACATAGATGGAGTGCCCAACCAAGTTTATTTGAAAGGTATGATGGCGACTGATTTGTGGCAATCCATAATTAAGCGAGTTGGCCTTAGTGATTCAATTAAGGAAGCTGATTTCTATACAGATAAGTTCGCTTTGTGGATTGATTTGAGGACTTATCCAGATAACGATATCCATGGAAGTGGTTTGTACATTCATGCTACTCGTGATGGTGTGACTTTGGAAATTAAGAGAGAAAAGAAAGGAGACAAAGTTCTTACATGTCACATGTTTGTTATTGCTGACGCTGTCATGACCATTGTTAATGGCGGTCTAAAGGAGATTAGATATTAGGCTGCTGTGTGTTTTCTTCTCACGTTGTCATGAGAAGAAACATCCATCTAAAGGGGTTAATGTAGTGAGTAATGATGAACGAACTCAAAGATATGATTCCATTCAATTGCATCATCACTGGTCCCACGAATTGCGGAAAGACCCAATACATAGTGGAACAGCTTCGAGGGCACTATAGGCAAGTGTTTGATTATATTGTGTTGATTTGCCCAACATATGCCCATAACAAGACTTATAGAGGCTTTGCCAAGGGGGACAAACGATTCTTTGTACTGTCGCCAGATGCGAGTGATCATGACAAAATCAACAATTTGTTGATGGACTGTGAATCGTTCTTCTCGGGTATGAATGCGCTCATAATATTGGACGACTGTGCCGTTTCCAAGGATCTGAAGAATAGGTCCAACAAATTCATCGGTTTGGCCTTCTCTGGGAGACATGTAGGGATATCGGTCTGGGTTCTCACTCAGCAACTGACATCTATAGCCAAACCATTCCGTGAAAATGTAGCTTGTGTGGTCTCATTCCACAATCCATCACAAACGGCGATGAAGATGCTTTTCGAGGAGTATGGCGGGGACCTGGATGCTGAAACGTGGAAGAAACTCAAGAAGCATCTTATGAATGAAAAGTATGCCAGGCTGTGCTTCTCCCTTAGACATCCATTCCAAAATTATTTAGAGATACCGGCTCTAACGGCACAACCATGACAACTCCCGAAGAAATCATGAATGGTGAAACTGTGGTGGAACAATCACCACCAACCATTAGCGATGATGATGTGTAATCCAAAAGAGAAGAGCTCTCAATACTAGCTTGTCTAGGCTCGACCAAGGAGTATCTTGGTATGCAAATGACTCTAGGCGATGTCCACAGATTGTCGGATAAGGATGTAG
This sequence comes from Ricordea florida, assembly GCA_949710005.1. Classification (NCBI taxonomy): domain Eukaryota; kingdom Metazoa; phylum Cnidaria; class Anthozoa; order Corallimorpharia; family Ricordeidae; genus Ricordea; species Ricordea florida. Next base: position 17,434,937 of record OX453274.1, on the reverse strand, counting down.
AGAAGTACTACAAGAGGTACAAGATGGTGTCGGGTAAGAATGTGTCTGACGGACTAATTGATCCTCCTTTGCATCTATTGGTTAGACTAGCCAACTGGTGTCTTAGTGGTTATGGTGGGATAGATGACCCAGACGCTTTGGTAAAGGATTGGAAGAACAATCAGTTGGTCAAGCAGTGGCTGTCAGAAACTTCTGGCTCAATCGTAGTACATGGTGGTGCGATTGCTACGTTATTGATAATAGCCATTACCGCTCTCAAGTATTTCAGACTAAAAGAGCCTAGTCCCCCAGCTACATTGTATGACATGGCTAACACGGATGAAATAGGGGTTGACACTGTTCGGTGAAAAAATTGAAATTGGACGTGAAACTTTTACGTTTGAAAGCATACTCGAAAGAGATCGAAAACATGTCACAGAGAACAAACTCAACTTCCTCAACTTCATCAATGAAAACTTGTTTTGTGCCACTTGCTGAGACTGACTTTGATTGGGATTCCATAGTTGTGGATAATCCCAAGAAGAGTGGAAGGTACAACTGTGCCTTTGCCAAAGTCTTTGTGATGGATGGTGATGAAAAGAAGAGCGTGTCTTTTGAACTGGAAAAACAAGACATATGGGGTTTGTCATGGTCTTACAAAGACATGAACAAAAAGGATTCTGCGAACATTAATGGGATTCAAGTGAAGTATCCGTTGACATCGTTTGAGACCAGGAATGCCCCAACTCTTTCGGAACAGGAAACCCAAAATAGGATTGACAAGATTGTAGAAATCGTTGGTTCCAATCTTCAAAGATTCTACAAGAACAAAGATATCCGAAAGGAGTTGCCTGGTATCAGTGATGCTAAAAAGACAATGTTAAAAACTGCTCCAAGTGATTTGGTGAAAATGCCTTACTCATTTCCAAAAAACAAGGAGACCAAAGAACTTGACACCTCGAGGCCATTGGAGATGTATCTGAATTTCAAGACGAGTGGTGTTGGTATAGACAAAATAAGGTGCCATACTGTTTTCAAGGGTCGCAAAAGGAATGAGACTTTTAGAAACTACTTGTATGATCCTGAAAACAGCACCCGAGCATGCTCACATATGGCATTGAGATGGGAGTCTGTGTATTATGGAGCACATGGTACAAACGATGCTATCGCTTCTGCAAAATTAGTGGTTCGAACCAGTGGCAGATGAAGAGGCGGTACTTGGCGATTCGGAATATGAAGACGATTCAGATGAAGACGATTCAGATGAAGATGAATATGTTATTGAGCATAACTAGGTTTAAGAATTAGGGGTTGGGTGGGATCTGACAGTTTCCTAGTATGCAACTTACTAGGAGACTTAAAAGTAAGAATAAGTTAACTCACAACATGTCTGAAGAAACAAGTCAGGTTGAGCAAATTACTAGAGAACCTTCTGTCAAAACAAAGGTCAAAGACCCCAAGAGAGTTCAGGCTGGTAAAACGTTATCGGAAAAGAACAAGAGGGCCAGAGAGGCTTTGAAACGTGAAGAGGAAAGGGAGAAGAAAGAAAGGGAAGAGAGTGAAAAGGAAGAGAATAAGGGTAGTTCTGTTGGTGGAAGAGGTGATTGGATACCAAAATATATGCCGTCCCAAACTATTTTTCTAGCCATAGGTGCAATTGGCCTCGCCGCCTATAGCCTATGGACCAACTATCGAGACAGGATACCTGATTTACATTTTCCACCCATTACATTAAAATCGAAACCATCACAGCCCAGAGTCACAGAAAGTCAGCCCGCCCCAGAGGAAACCGATTTAAAAGATGATCTGTTGTGATTCAAAATGGCTGAGAATAAGCTCGTAAAGACAGTTACTGGCTCTGCAGTGCTCATTGGATTGTCGGCTGGGATGGGCTGGCTGGCTAAAAAGTCTCTCCGGGAGTCATTCATAGGTGACCCATCGACCAGCATCATGAACTATGGCAAATGGGTGCTTGTGCTGACTATAGCTATGTATGTCAAAACCTATTTAGAGGATCAGAAGATACTACCCACAAGTCTTTGAGTATGAGTGAAGAGATTGATGTTTTTGATAAGCTTGCCAAATATGAGTACCTGTATGCGTTAAGAGGACATATTCAAAATGCAGTGATTAATACATTTAGGAACAATAGAGAACTTAAACCTGGCGATGTTCCAGATACTGTTGAAGATTTATTCAGATGGTATTACACGGGAGACAATCGATACCATAACAGTTATGGCGAGCCTGAATTGGAAGATTTCGTTTCTAAATACAAAGATATTGCTATAAAATGTGGAAGACCTCAACCCCAACGGCGGGGCACACACCCATTGGTGTCATTTACGCTTGGAGTGTTTACAGGGGTTGTATCGCTATTTGGATATGCATTATCACATACTATATATGACTATAAAAAAGCACAGGATGTTGGCCCGTCCCGTGACTGAAATTGTTTAAGAATAGTGCACAAAATGCTTAAATGGCGACTATAGCAATCATGCTTGGAGGAGCAGTCCTCAACGCAACAGCCTTCATTGGTGGAAATTATTTAGCAAAGGTCATTAGCGGCTCGTCTTCGGCCGATCTCCAACTTGAAAGAGAAAGGCATGACAAAGCCATGGAGAAGTACCAGAAAGACTATGCTGCTTATCAAGAGAAACGAATGGCTTATATTGACTTTGAAAATCGTAGGAAGGGTGATGAGAATCAAGCCTCTGAGAACATATCAAAGACGGATGAAGCGCTGAGATTATACAATCAAATGGGCAATCCCCCTAAATTCTCTGACTATTACCGACCCAATTCAGATCAAAAGACTGGAGAAATGGTTTATGTTTCTGGTGGGATGTTAGCCTTGGGATACATTGCCAGCAAGTGGATATAATCTTTTGAAATCAATTTAGAAAGTTGCCATATTCAACTTCAAATATGGCAACTGCTTATGATCCCGATTTGGATCCGACTACACTAAATGAGCCAGGTGATGATGATGGGGATGATACACTTTACTTGAGCCCAATCACAAAGACATCAACCACTCGTCCAATTGACCCTGATGAAGAGGATGAAACCTCGTTCGGTGGTATTGATGAAACTCGACCCTTATTGATAGAAGAGATGGAAATAGAACAAGACGAAGCCTGGGCCAAGATTAGATCAAGATTCCCCAAAGTTGATACGTCCAAGTTTACAGCTAGGCTGAATCAATTCAAACAAGTAGTCGTCAAATTGCTTAGGAAAGGATCAAAACCTTATGTGTTATTCAAAGGGGATGATGAATTGAATGATGGATTGCCAGATACCATCAAAAATAGTCTAGGCCCAATGGCAGAAGAGGTTATGGAAGCCAATGATGGTGAGAGAGCCAAGAAAAAGACCATGGTATCCAAACTCAAGGACAAACTAAAATTCCACAGGGACAAGCCGCTGAAGACCCCAGAGGAAAGTAGTCAAATAGAGACTCTGGAGAGGGAAATCGGTGAGCAGGAGGAGGAGATAGCTAACCTGGAGGGTGAGAATGAAGAGATACAGGAACGAATGTCATTGCGGGATCGTGTGAAGGCCATCTTCAAGAAATACGGATTCACAGTCTTTGCTGTCATGAGTGCCGTTGGAGTGGTCATTGGTGTCATAGTCTCCAGCCTATCCAAAGGGCTATCGAAATTAGGCAAAGGAGTTGGTGATGGGCTAAAAACCCTTGGGAAGAAACTTGGCGAATTGCTGCCTGGGATGGTGGGCGCTATTGTAAGCTTTCTGTTCAAGACTGCTGGAGAGGTTGTCTCATTCCTGGGTAAACATGCTTGGCTGTTAATAATGGCGGTTGTGCTTTACTTCATAGAAGAGTTAAAAAGGAAACGTAAATGAATCAAATGAAGACTTATTGTGTCAAAGAGAAAAAGCTGACTGATTGTGTACCTGGTAGTGAAACCTTTGCCAAAACATCCAAAGGAAGGCTGATGATGAAGTGTAAATGTTCCAGCTGTGGCATCATCAAAACTCGATTCCTCTCAGATGCCGACTATAGAAATTTAAAGATGACTAAGAAGTAATCAAACAACATGTTGAGCATTACTATGTACGAGTCTGAAGCCAGGGTGTATTTGGATCCCCCACTGGAAAAGATTCGGGAGATCCAACTCCTCGACTGTATTGTACCCAAACGATTGGTCAACTTCAAAGATCGACAGGGCATTCTCAAGGAGGATAATCGACCCATCTTAATAATTCAACCCGGTACATACTCTCTACGTGATATACACGCAATCTTTCTGAACGATACGGTAATGCCAAGCTATCGATCATTGAGACTGACACTGTTGATTACTTGTATTCCAACAAGACTTTCAACGTTAAACTCACAAGAGGGATACAAGTTGGTCTTGGGGTGCCTGAAACCATAACACCTGGAAAGCTGTACCCCATAAACATACAGATTAAGGAGCCACTGAGACTTATGTGTAGTATAGTGGACAATAAGTCGTCATATATGAATAAGACTCAATCTGGAGAACCCGTGAAACTCTCCCCTTCCCACCTCCTTGCCAACATACCATCACAGGATTACCCAGCTATTCCAGTCCAAAAACATAAGAGCCCCATAAACCACTTCGACTTAAGCATCCTCGACATTGGATGGAAGAAACTTGATCTGAAGGGTTCTCCCATCACATTCAGTTTACGATTCAGATAACATCTTAAAAGTAAGTGATATTCATTCCAAAATGGATGCATATAAGACGATTTATCCCAACTTAGAGGCTACTGCACCTCCCACTGATGGACCATCATTCAGACTTCAACAATGTTGTGATGCTTTGAACAAGCTAAAGTCTGAATTAAACCACTATGAGACAGTACTCAAAAAATACAACCGATCCAAGGGTGTACTCATGAATATAAGCTCGACCTGTGGTATAATGTCCTGCATTTTGGCAGCTGGTGGATTGGGCACATCTCTTAGTGGTATCGGAATCGTCGCATCTGTGCCATTGGGTGTAGTGAGTGGTGTGTTTGTATGCGCATCCATAGCATGTCAACAAATATCCAAGAACCTGTCCAAGAAAGCTGTAAAGCATCAAAACACCATCACACTGGCCAGGTCCAAAATAAACACCATTGAAGACCTGGTTTCCAAAGCCCTTCGTGACAATAAGATCTCCGATGAGCAGTTCTCGTTGATCATTGAAGAACTCAAGAACTTCGAAAAGCTCAAGGCTGAGATACGGACTAAGGCTCAAAAAAATATGAGTGGAGAGGACCCATTGGTATTGAGGCAGAGAGTACGCAACGAAATCCTCAAAGAACTAAAAGGAGGACCATAACTATAATTTATGAACAAAACAAATACTAGCTTAAAAGTTTGAACCCTTCTACCCAAATTCTGGATAGAAGATGGTCTTCACACTAAACGATCTCAAAAACAGAGAGCCTATTACAAAATATGCAACTCAAAATGAAGTTGATGCTATTAGGGAATGGTGTGAAAAAGTAAAGGAAATTATTCCCAAAGAGTTTGCAACTAAAGGTCAAATTCGTTCTTTGCGTTCAGAAATCAATGATATAAAATCTGTTGTAGGTTGTTTAGTTGTTGGAGCCTTAGGATACATAGTGATCAATACAGCAATATATTCATTTAAATTTATATACTGGGCACTTAGCTAATTGACTTAAAAAGTTTGACCTCTTCTACCCAAATTCTGGATCGAAGATGGGCTTACTCGATGACTTCAGAAACAAGTATCCAAAGGCTGACCTTGACCAATTCAAATTTGTGACCGATCAATATGGGGGTTACATTAGTTGGAAACATTACGGTATGACAGTCATGTCCTATGATGACCCCACTGGCAAGACATGGACTGATGGGATGCAACCAAGTTTGAAATCGCGACTCTGGATTGATCTTGGACTGGCCGATGATGACACACTGAACTCATTCCCACCAAGCCTAACCATGACCAAACGATACTACCCGATACCTGCTATCGACTTTGACAGCCCCACAAGCAACACTACACGCATGCTGACCTCGCTGGACATATACGTGTCCAATACGAAGAAATTCACAGCCAAGATGCGTAATGTTTTCACCTCCCAAGTTGTAACTTTCAAGTTTGGTAAACAAAGTCGAAAGTGGTTGAACGCCCCCGACATGAACTACTGGCCACAACAACTGAACTTTGCAGTGTGGTGTGCGACCTCTGGCTGTGGGATTAGCCCCTTCGAGAGCCTCAACTACCCCAAAGTCGTGAATAGCTTCATCAAGTTTCATGTGTACTTCACCATAAGACGAATATTGTATGAACTGAGTCTTCCCCTGCCTGATGAGCAACCCTTTGTAATCAACAGCAACCCTTACAGCAAAGTTGCATACCAAAGATTGTGCGCTGAATTTGGCATCTCAAACAACTCTGACTTCAGATGGAAAGGTGGACGAAACGGAGGTTTGGGTGACATATTCATCGATTATGGGGCTGGATACCATGGAGTGGGCGGAGGATACCAAAATGTCCATATGGTAAGAAACTATGACGATGAAGCTGATCAATGGCCTGGTGAAGGTGGTAAATTTGCCGATGATGGGGGTAAGAAGGAAAAGGGTGACCTCATATCATTCATACGTAATGATGACTTTGCCGATTACAAGTATGCTTGGTTCATACCAACTAGTGGCTATGGACTCACTAAAGCTGGACTTGGCAGATTGAATCGATCTGCTGAAGCCTTTGTTTACTGCGTATTGGGAGCTCAAGTCAACACTAGAAACTCGATTGTGGGCACTGGTGGTGGAGCGATTGAGACTCAACAAGAATTCTTAGCCCTGTTTGAAAGTAGCGTGATCGAGAATGACATTTCGAGTTCGATCCAAAGGTATCAACTGGCCACTCAAGAAGCCAAATTAAGACTTGATTTGGCCATTGCTCCTGGAGTGTGGTTAATGCCCAGTAACATGATCATAAACACAGAGAGTGTGATCGGGTATAACAACAACCTCATGAAGGCCACTGATAACATGAAATTTGGCATCAACACAAACATAAACCTGGAGACTATGACTGTGGGAATCAGCCATAATCTGGGGTCTTCAAAAGTCAGGTTGCCACATGCAATTGTAGAGACTAAACGATCACCACCAACACCAACGATTGATCCTAAACCTGAAATCAAAGAAGAAACAAATACTAATCATGAAACCAACCTGATACTATTAATCACTGGAGGTGCAATCATAGCTTGGGCTTTTCTAAGATGAAATTGAAATGCCCAATCCATAAATCATGACTTCGCAAATCATGACATCATTGGCAATCGTTGGCAGCAGATACTTCAATGACTATATAACCTTGAAAGAACAAATAGGTAAAGCTCTCAAGAAATGGAAGCTGGATCTATCAGACATTGAATTGATTGTGTCTGGGGGTGCAGAAGGGGTTGACGAACTGGCTAAAGATTTTGCCACTGAAAAGGAGATCCCATTCAAAGTGTTTGAACCTCAATGGGACTATTATGGCAAGGCGGCTGGCCAATTCGCAATAGAGCGATTATGGAATGTGCGACGCATGTATTGGCCTTACCTTCTCGTTATTACTCACCAGGTACCAAATCCGCTATTAAGTTGGCTAGGAAATACAAGAGAGAAGTTATAGTCGTCTATGTCTAATGATTAAGTGAACTTTTGTAACGTGAAACGCGTTACAAATGTATTTTGATAACTCACAAAGGCCCACACTTTTCACAATCCCTTCGTAGCTTAACATGACGGCAAATATACTCTCCACTACACATATGACACATCCATTTCTTATTATTAGTCTTAATTCTACCATGTTTACAATAACGATGAGGGCTACACACTTTACAACGATATCTATGTCTATCATGTAGGCAGATACCTGCACCGAGACATTCTTTACAATAATATTTTGGTCTACCATGTTGACAAATACCTGCACCGCCACACTCTTTACAATAATATTTTGTTCTACCATGTAGGCAGATACCTGCACCGCCACACTCTTTACAATAATATCTCTGTCGACCATGTAGGCAGATACCTGAACCACCGCACTCTTTACAACAATATTTTGTTCTACCATGTAGGCAGATACCTGCACCGCCACACTCTTTACAATAATATTTTGTTCTGCCATGTGGACAACGTTTTCTTGGTTTAACTTGAGCACAATCCATTGTGTATATACCACTACAGTACAACCATCGACCATCAATTACACTTTTGTAACGTGAAGCGCGTTACAAATGTCACACATTCTCTCTATTTTACTCCCACGCTAAAACCAAACTTCCGTTTTAATACCACGCCCAGTATAAATGCATTCCATTCATACTTTTACGACATGGCAACCAGCAATTCTATAAGTGGGTTTGATGTTTACTTTCTAAAGGCCCGTTTCTAACGTCGCTCAGGAATGTAATGACGTCAATGTAAAACCATTTTGAACCGGAAACTTTTTGACCACACACAAACAAAAATCTTTACGATTAACACTCAACTCCCCAGAGCTCTTTCAAAAACTTCAACTCTTCAATGTCAACACACCAGTCCAGAAACCTATCTGGATGCCACGCCACAGGCATCAAATCATCATATAAATCTCTGTAGAAAGTACGTTTGTGGATTCTTCTATTGGATTCATACAATAGTTCTTCTTTAATAGACTCATGAAACACTTTTTGATGGGATACCAAATGATTATAACAAATGTACTCACAATGGACTGGTATAAAAAACGTATAGTATCTGTAATAATGTCTACATATGAAATACATAGCGTTAGCAACATGTGATGAATATAAATGAATAAATTCTTGTATTCCTAATCTATCCATTCTGTCACTTATCGTAGCATCATGCCATTTAATAGATTCTTCATTCCTTATCCTACACATTGATCTCTGTTCCCAAGCCAGTCCTCTATTTATTTTTCTGATTGACTTTATCCTCTTCTTAACGATCTTGTTTTTCATCTTGCCCATCGTGAATGTAAGCTACTACTCTCACTACGCCCCTCTAATATAACTTTTGTAACACGATCCATGTTACAAAAATATCATGCATGATTACCAATGAGCCCCCCAACGCTCCTTCAACTCTTGAAACTCTTCCAAATCAAGACACCAATATACAAACCTACTTGGATGCCATGCTACAGACATTAGCTCTCCCCAAATATCATTTCGGAAAATACGTCTGTGTATGCCCTTCCAGGCCTCATGTAACAACTCGTCTTTGAAACTTATGTACACCTTAACTGAAAGATCTCCGATAAGAAGGTCGTCGACAGAATATAGCCGTTCGAGATCAAAATCCATCATCCCAAACAGAGTTAAATCTTCAGCACCCTTACATAAGTTCTCAGCGATGTCTTTGATACACAACTTATCAAAGTCTTTTGAATATTCATATACTATCTCGTTTTCGTCAATGGGAAAATGAGCCATGGTAAATACAAGACGAACCTTCTCAACAAAACACTGGTTGAAACTAGACACCCTATATAATATGCTTGATTTGTACCCTTCTAGAAAATCATAAACTCCTAACCAGTCCACGTTGTCATAGTGAAAGTCAAACCACGTTTTCATTCCAAAATAGAAATCCATTTCGCAAAGCTGTACCCGATGGTGCCAACCTCGACCAAAAATCCCACTTTAACAACTCGACCCCCACCCCACCCCCCAAAGGACATCGACTATCCCAACGAAAAAATTGACACCTTAAAGAAAATCATCGATCAAAAAATCAAACAAGTCAAGACCCAAAATCGACCACACCCAAAACCACGATTTCGCAAAAAAATCGTAAGACCCAAAAATCGACCACACCCAAAACCACGATTTCGCAAAAAAATCGATCAAAATGAAATTGCGCCAGAATGCCCACAATCCAACTACTTTCGTCCATTCAATTTTCAATCCAAATTAAAAATTGAAAATCGATGTCAATTTTTGATTTTCCTTTCTTGTTTTCTCGCGAAATCACGAAACGTGTATCTGTAAACAATTCACTGTTTTCACTTATATAAGAACCAAAAATATCACTTGGCCTTCTTATTTTTGCAGTTACCATAGAATTAAATATCAAACAGGTCATGGTAATTGTTTATTAGCAGGGGACCCATTGCCACAGTCTCGTGTCGTCGACGATTACGTGAATTTAGAAGAAAAATCCAAAATTGAAAATTGAAATCAATTTTGAATTTTTGTTTTTGGTCGAAGAATTCATCAATCGTTCGCACACCGAATGACAAAAGTACCCCAGGGGGGAGTGGGCGAGGATTCCTCAGTCCCTATAGCTGCCTTGGCGAAACTTTTCGAGCCCTTCGTTCTCCTGGAATGTTTGGCGCGTTTTCTGTAGTTGTGAGTTAATTGTCGTTAAAGCACGCAGCAAGATACTGGACCTTTCAAGCGAGGAGAAGAATCTTGGACTTCGCATCGCAGCGTCTGAGTCATGATCGGTATCCAGACTTTCTCGAGCGTTTCAAGCAGTAAATACATATTTTCGTAGCTCATGATTTTGCAGTCCCGGCTTCAAGCCGCCAATGTGCACATGCATTGGTAGTGCTTATGTGTCAACTACTACAGTTTGAATCTTAAGCTTGAGCTTAAAGCTCGTGCAAAGGTATATGAATAAAAGGAACGACAGTCTGAACAATATATCTTCACCACCTACTTTAATTTCCATTACACTTTTTACTTCACATTTAATGATAATGCATGTATAGAGATTCAAGACTTCACGTGCCATATAAATCTTTAGCCCTGAGTAAAGATAACAATGCAAAAAATTAACAGTGACCTTTGGTGCCTTGATTGTCCATGATCTTCCTGAGACTACTGCTAGTCACCAACTCCGGAGAGGAATCATTAAAGGCACTCCTTGCCTTGGACAGAACATAGCTTTAGTCAGTTGAGCATGATAATAATGAAATACAGTAATCCTCCTCACCTCAGAAAGCAGTTTTTGTTGTACATATATAGCATTTTCTGTAATATTCAGGGCACATTGTTAACTTTTTCAAATACATCAGTCACCATTGACAATTAATTCCATGAAATAAAACTCAGCTGCTCTAGCTTTATGGAGGAAAATACAGCAAAAACAGTAAGTTGAAAGCCATACTATAAATCCAGTATCATCATCTATATTATTATCATCTTCTGGAGTTCAAATTCAGTAGCATTATAAGTATACGTAGGATAAAGGTTTCCCTTTTTTTGTAAATTTTATTAGAATTCTCTGGTCAAATTTAGATGGCCTGAGCTAATTTTAAATTCTGACATGGAACACTTTTAGAATATTCTCCTGTTAATTTACACAATTCTCCTGCTGCTAAAATTTTTATTGAAAACCCTACCAAGTCTGCACAAGAAATTATTGGGAGCCTTACAGTGTATAGTTTTAATGCACACAGTGACATGGCTACACATTCACAGCTAGCATTAAACCCAAATAATGCAATGTTACCCTGAGAGCATGAGACATAAACTATTTTCTTGCAATCAAATACTGTAGAGGGATCAGGATTGGATCAATGTAAGTATCTGGGCAAATGTGCACCTTTCTCTTCCCTAACCCAACAAGTTATGACTTAAAACGTTACAGTGAAAGTTGGGTTAGGGGGCTGGTTAGAGGGGGTGGGGGGGGATTAGGTTGCACAGTTGCCCAGATACTACCACTGATTCCCAGGATTTTGTTCTACATCTCTGCTGAGGGTGAACTTACAATGACTGATTCTGTGACTGAGAGTTTTATAAACATGGGATAAGTTACCAACAGTATTAATTTCTCTGAACTAAGATTTGTCAACAGTCATTGAAAATAGTTATGACCAACATCCACTGTCCTTTTCTTGGATTTGTTTCCTTTCTAATGGTTTTCCACACCATAATTTCCTAGTTATTCCAGATGAAGAAACAGTGTTTAATATTGCTCTTGTTGACAAAGCAATGAATACTAGATGACATTGGTAAATTTTTTTATAATATACTTACGAATCACTTTCTGTATTTTCTTGCTTTTCTAAAAAACACGGGTGAGTACTTTCACAGGGACTCTACTTGGTTCTCGATCACGTGGAATGGCACGAGAGATGTGTTGACCACTCTGATTAGTATGAGATTTAGCATAATGAGAAGATAATGCTACAGATAATTGTACAGCTTTTTGAGATATATCATTGCCATTTTCTAGAAAATCTATTCGATTCTGTCGCTATTATGAACTGATATGAGCTTACAAGTGAGCACACTAAGACAGTGGTAAATAAGGTCGCTATTAAAAACCTTTCAGTGCACATATAATACCTTATCGTGGTAGTCATTAAAAAAATGGCCGAAACTTGCGTGTGTAAATGCACTCATCTTGGAGCCTATGTTGTTCAGCAGAATGTCTTCTATTTGCAATCTTCACAGTTGTTCTAAAGAAGGTCCCTGCTAGTTACGAACGTTCGAGTTACATTTGAGTTGATTAGTCTTTTGAGTTCACGAAACGACCCGGTTCGAAACTGACGCCCGACATCTTAAAGTGTGGATCCAACTCGAGCGGCGTGTGCGTCTGCATGCATTTTGAGAGTCTCACAAGGAAAGGAAGTGGGAAAATATTATTTCGACTCGAACTCTGAACGCTGCTTCAAAAGAGATTCAACTCTCGATGATGACTCTTCCCAGTCCCTCGTCGGCTGCATATTTGCGACGTACATAGATAGATAGGCAACCCAAACCTAGATTCGGGCCCGCCTTAGGCGTGCACGAGTAATAATTACCAAATACCATGAGGTAGCTTGAAGGAGCCTTTGATTTGATTTTGCTAAGAATGGAATGAATGGAAGGTGCACCTTCCATTCATTCCATTCTTAGCAAAAAGGCAGACAAGAGGATTGCTAAATTACAAAATTTTGATTAGAGCTTGAGCTTAGCAACTGGCCTTACGAACGGTAGGCCGGGCCCTCTAGCTTATCGTACGAAGTACCTAGCCCGGAATTGGGATCAAGTACTGAAGAAGGACGTCACTAACTCACCAATTCGGTCATTCTTGACATTCACTCCATAAGAACGGAAATTGATTTCAATTTTTAATTTTTAATATTGGATGAAAATCAAATGGACGAAAACCACACGGACCAAACTAGCGCTTCGTGAGTAAAACAAGCGCATTTTTTGTACGCTTAAGGTGCTTTCACTACCATGGGGTAAGTCACGTTCCAATTTGCAGAACGTCCCTTCCTAAAAGAGGTCATTGCCGCTATTGTAACCGTTTCTTCCTTAACCAATTGGCAAAATTAAAAACTGCCTCCAAGCAAAGCTGCTATTTTCAATTTATCAGTCATCAGCCGAAATTCACACACTGTTTGTAAAGTTGTCTATTTTTAGGACCAAGAGAACTTTGTGTTTGAACCGAAGATCTAATCCTAATTCATGTTTTGTAAATTTCTCAAACATCTCTCAATGGAACATGTTTTAAGTACTTGTCCGCTTTCAATGAGCGATTTTCAAATCTGTCTTTTAATATCGAATAATTTCCCTGACGACCACAGCCACTTTTATTGAGTACACGCGAATTCAATACTTCTTTTCAAATACGTTTGTCCTTTATGTCAAATAATTTCCTTGATGACCACAGCTTCTTTTAAACAATTAGTCCATGATCATTTCATCATATATTTCTGGATGTTGGCTTGCTAAAGAAGTGGGATCTCAACCCTCCAAATGTGAATACGACACAGTTACGCGGTATCGCCGACAGCGCTCGTGAACATCTTCATGTGTTCTGTTCAAAGTTACTGCTATCCGCACAGAATGTAAGTTATAACTCCTTACTAGGATTTGCCTTGCTTTCATAGGTGTTTTTATAACATTTCAATTAACAGAAACTCAACTGTTTTACTGTTCTTTTGAATAACAAGCATAGGACTTGTTGTCTTTCATCGTAATGTGTCTAAAAGCTTGTTAACAGTGTTCTCTATGATTTACGCCTTAAGCAAAAGGTGTGTTAATCCTTCATGCAAATTCAAGTACCCGCAAGAAACAGATATTAGCATAATGAATGACTGACTAACGGAGCGTGACAAACAAGCATTGACTTCTTTTTGTCGTCGAAGCACAGAGAAAGACACGGGCTAAAAAGCAAATCGTTTCATGTCTGTTTACAGGTAGAGCTTATTTTGAACACGCATGGATTACTTTTGGCTCTGAGCGTGTTTGCTAAGCTCACACCGATAGAAATATTGTCTTGACCTGTACAAGTCTTGACGGAACCTGACCAGTTTTGCCAAACCTGTTGGTACGTTTTCATATTGGTCGATGATGATATCATTGTTCTCTCACTGGACCAGCCTAAAAGTATTTCTCGTACAAACCTGTATCTGATCTTCAAGAAACCTGTTTGTCTGGTTCCCAAAAGAACTAATGTATTCATACATTCATAACGTCAGTGACTTCTCATTGGTCTATGATGATGTCATCGTTCTCTCATTGGACCAGAGCTCTTTCCATTGTTCTCGATAGCTATATATTTGCGATACCACCCGGATGATTGGTCGGACACGTAACAGTACAGTACAACACACTTCTCTCTTCAAAACTCATTAAATATTCAACACAGCTATCGACCTCATTCACTATTCAACAAGGCGACCTTAAAGTCATATATTCCATGTGGCCATCATAAAGTAAAAGATTCAATATGGCGGTCGTAAAGTCATTCAATATGGCGACCAACTCCAAACTGGTTAATTATATGCATATGTCCTTGTTCTCCCTACTAGGCCCAAGCCCCTATCTCTGATCTAGAACGCTGTCTGTAACTACTTACCAGTGACAAAAATGGATTTGTCTTCCTCTTATACTGTTGACTGTAGGCAAGTTTCATCTTGTTTTCGTTTTTCTTTGAAACTGTAGAATTTTCCGCTTGGTCCGTTAGTAGTCCATTTCGAATTTTTGCCATCAACCTTCACGTCTTCAGCGGAGAAGACTTGTAAATTGGTCATTTCACGTTGATGTTTTGCATAGCTTGGCATTGAAATCAACCAAACTGTATTTTTCACGGCAGTTTTATTGTTTCTTTGAAAAACGCCATTGTTTGATGGTTACTCTATTTTTCTTAATTTAACTCCCCATTTTTACAAGTGCTGACTTAGCTGTTTAAATCGGCCTCTATATCTACATTTTCCTAGAGCTCCTCATCTCGGCATTCCTCTAAGTGTAAGGAATGCTTTGCTCGAGCTCGGTCAGAATATTTAACGGAAAGCTGGTAAACTCTTCTTTGAAAAATTCCGCTACTTTTTTCACTGCCTAAAGCCGGGGGATAACGCGAGCACCGTCCTTTATACTCTTGGACCAATCATACCGCACGTAGTATCGTATTATGATTTAAGATACAAAGTACAATGATAATCCTGCGCAACCCGCAGGTAGCAGGGCTAATCGAGGCGGGTTGCGCTTTTAAATCAGACGTCAACGTCATTATCAGTTAAACGAAACAAAAGAAATAGAAGAAAAGAGTGAGAAAGAAAGAAAGAAAGAAGTGAGCAATTAATTACAATACCATACGTACTACATATTACAAGAAGTTACTGGTTAGTTAATTTAATTTATTTTACATATTTTGCCATCAGTGTGGGTGCTTCAACGTAAGTGCCCCCGGCATAAAAAATAGCAAATAGAATTTCTCGTAGTTTCTTTTTAAATTGCTTTTCTGGCAGTTGGCGTACTTGGGGGGACAGACAGGAACGGATTTCGTCGCTTTTGTCTCTCACGTCAGCCACGCGACACAAAGGACATGGTGTCTAACTAAGGTATGTGAGTAGAAATACGGCTTGTTAAGTCAACTGACTGTATTAAATTTTACACAGGCTTCATATCCTATGGACACATAAAGGTGTTCTGTGAATTGATTAAGCCAACTGCAGACAGAATGACTTACTGTTATGCTACAGGGGAGAGAAGAAGCCACTCAGGGTCAAGGATTATGCAATTTAGACTAAGATAAGGTCTATTTGAGCAAGATCTTGCTTTCAGATTTCAAATTCATATATCCTAAGTTAGTAGGAAGATAACAAATTATTCCTCGCGAAGCGAGGCCGAAGGCCGAGCGTAGCGAGGTTACTAATCGTGTCGGTTCCGGTCAGACCACGTGGCTCGCAAGCCCGAGTAAATCGAGCCGAGAGTTTTTATATATGTATATATATATATTTATATATATGTTTATATATATCTATATTTTAAAAGTGTCCGTTCGCAGGCCAGGTTACCTGGCAATAGTAACGCACTTGAGAACGCTGAATTTCCGCCATTATTCGGTGATGCCTTTTTGAAAGTAATGTAAATTTTGTGGAAACCGATTTCACTCGTCCTGGAAGTACATCCCAGCAAGGTGATCTCCAAGATATTCAAGAAATATTAGCACGAGATCGTCGCCGAGTAAGTTCGAATACCGTGAAAATCAACACGAGGAAAGCACGACTCAAAGCAGGGATAGAGAAACGACAGCAGGGAGAATAACAACAGAAATCGCAGCCAAGACAACAACTGCTCGCTCCAGAAAAAGGCAAACGAAACAGCAGGGAAAAGGACCAGGAATTCAATCAAGTTAGTTTTGAATTTGAATGTGTTATTGATAGAAATACAGGACATGAGTGAACGATTACATAACGAAATATATTGGTGTACTACATTTAGCAAAACGACTTAGAAGGGACACCGAGTAAGAACGACTTCAACGATTGGAGATGTCTCTGGAAAATAATTCTATTAGTCTAAAACCGGAATCGGAAGACGACCAACAGATTACAAGAGAATGTAAATAGGTATTTTTCATAATAAAACGATAGCGTTTCCAGTTTGAAGTAATTTCCAACACAGAGAGTTGCAGTTGTTATAGCAATCATTTATAACGATGTGATCTGATATCATTGCAACAGTGAAAATATTGTAAATTTTCTTGATCTAGCAGTTATGTTAAACATTTTCAACAGAATGTATACCCTGTGTCACTATAAAGTACTGGTTCTGCAATATTATCAGTGATCAATGTGATCATTTTAAAATAAAGCAAATGTGATTACTGAATTCTGAGTAGTATTTCTCTTTGCTATATATATATATATATATATATATATATATATGTATGTATTCTCTGATTGAAAGGTTTCAATAATATTGTGTAGAGACAAGTTTCATAGCCTTTTCACAATGGGTCAGTTTTACCTTAGAGTGCAATGACCCCCCCCCCCCTGATAATATTGCTATCTAGAACCCCTGCCCTTTTTTCACAAATGAAATGTTAATTCAAGCCTTAATTTGCAAAGTTAGACATAACATATTAACTTTGTTACTTTCTGCCGTTTACTTTATTTTTATGTCAAATATCAATATTTCATAACAACCACAACATGCAATTAACCTTTTACATTGGAAAAACTTTATAAAGAAGAAAATAAATTTTGTAATGCCAAAATGTTTATGATCTTTCTCATATATTCATTGCAAGTGTGCTGTATGTAGTAACAAGTGTTTCAAGTTTCCTAAATGCCCTATGCTTTCAATAATGATTTTCCACACAAACTTTCTAGACAAATGACTGCACTAGATTCTAAGCCTTTAAGAAGAAATGGTATTGTTTGGAGCTGTTTTGATTACTACCACCTCTGATGGAAAGCCTATTAAGAAGATTTTTGTATTGCTTTTAGTAGTAGAGTAACAATACCTTTACCAAGATTAAGACATGAATCCCACCCCATAAAAATATATTATGTTTAACATAAAAAATATAACAATAATAATATCAATACCAGTAATAATAATAGTAATGATAATAATAATGATAATAATATAATGATAGTTCTTGTCGTTACTATATGTCATTGGTTACAGTTCAATACCTCTGGCTGCCATGACTTTTTCGATGAAATACCGTCCTTATATTAAATCTTTCTTCTGCAGTTTTTATAATAGAAATTTTCATATATTCAAAATAATGTACTATTCTATGGTTGGGTATGGATATTTTGCCTGTTTCTGTAACAGCACAATTAAACTTTCATGTGGTATATACTTTTGACTGATTGATGTTGATTTCACATTATTTTTTTACAGGAGTACGTAGTGCAGCAATCTTTTTGAACATATTAAGATTTCAATAACTCTTTCTTACATGTATTGTTTTTATGATATGACCTAAAAATAGCACAACCACATACTATACAGTGGGCACTCACTATTACCAAACCTTTATTCAAAGCTTTTGTAGAATCCAATTGTTTTACCCCCAATTTGTTGATATGGCATCTCTTTTGAGGGAAGAGGAATTTTTCTATCTACCACTGGGGGTACCATTGAAACTGGAAAGAGTACACACATTAAAACATGCACTATTCATAATGCTCTCAATTGTGGTTACCCGGGAATGAAATAATGACTGCAGTAGACAATAAAATATCTAATCAGAAGATTCTTCTTACAATGAATCTCATGCAATTATAACCAAAAAAACATAAACAAAAAATAATTGGAGCGTTCAGCTCATCCTCTGTGTAAGAACATATTGTGTTCAAAAGTGATGTACAACAAAGAAGACAAAGCAGTAGAGACTAAGAAAATAAAACTAAAGAAAAAAAACACAGGTTTTTACACCGTGGTAAACACAAGCATTCATATCAACTCTTCAAGATTTCACCTGCAAAAGATTTACAATCATTTTCAATTTGTGTTAAGTGAATATTATTGTGATACTTCATCGACTCTGTATTCCCTGTCAAGATAATAAATAATTTTACTTCTATTCCCTCTGGTGCAATCTCAGTGGCAGTGAAAGAGCTAAATGAAGGTCAATTTTTAAGCACTGTGTTGAGCGGTATACTGATCTTGTAATTTGCACCAGGTGTCACTAATTGTGTACCAAACACAGCATAAGAAATAAAATAATGGGGATTACGCTAATATAAAAAATAAAATATATAATATAAAAAAAAATAAAGAATAAAATATGAAAGCATTGTGACTTCTTCAAAAACTAGCTTCGCGAGGTTTTTGCGGGAGTCGTATTTCTAGTTTATTCCTCGCGAAGCGAGGCCGAAGGCCGAGCGTAGCGAGGTTACTAATCGTGTCGGTTCCGGTCAGACCACGTGGCTCGCAAGCCCGAGTAAATCGAGCCGAGAGTTTTTATATATGTATATATATATATATATTTATATATATATATCTATATTTTAAAGGTGTCCGTTCGCAGGCGTGGTTACCTGGCAATAGCAGCGCACTTGAGAACTGTTGAGTTTCCGCCATTGGGAATTCGGTGATGCTTTTTTGAAAGTAACGTAAATTTTGTGGAAATCGATTTCACTCGTCCTGGAAGTACATCCCAGCAAGAAGATATCCGAGATATTCAAGAAAGAGCAGCACGAGATCGTCGCCGATTAAGTTCGAATACCGTGAAAATCAACACACGAAAAGCACGACTCAAAGCAGGGACAGAGAAACGACAGCAGGGAGAATAACAGACATCGCAGCCAAGACAACAACTGCTCGCTCCAGAAAAAGGAAAAATGAAACAGCAGGGAAAAGGACCAGGAATTCAATCAAGTTAGTTTTGAATTTGAATGTGTTATTGATAGAAATACAGGACATGAGTGAACGATTACATAACGAAATATATTGGCGTACTACATTTAGCAAAACGACTTAGAAGGGACACTGAGTAAGAACGACTTCAACGATTGGAGATGTCTCTGGAAAATAATTCTGTTAGTGTAAAAACGGAATCGGAAGGCGACCAACAGATTACAAGAGAATGTAAATAGGTATTTTTTATAACTAGAAATAAATAAATGAATATATGAGAAAGATCATAAACATTTTGGCATTACAAAATTTATTTTCTTCTTTATAAAGTTTTTCCAATGTAAAAGGTTAATTGCATGTTGTGGTTGTTATGAAATATTGATATTTGACATAAAAATAAAGTAAACGGCAGAAAGTAACAAAGTTAATATGTTATGTCTAACTTTGCAAATTAAGGCTTGAATTAACATTTCATTTGTGAAAAAAGGGCAGGGGTTCTAGATAGCAATATTATCAGGGGGGGGGGGGTCATTGCACTCTAAGGTAAAACTGACCCATTGTGAAAAGGCTATGAAACTTGTCTCTACACAATATTATTGAAACCTTTCAATCAGAGAATACATACATATATATATATATATATATATATATAGCAAAGAGAAATACTACTCAGAATTCAGTAGTCACATTTGCTTTATTTTAAAATGATCACATTGATCACTGATAATATTGCAGAACCAGTACTTTATAGTGACACAGGGTATACATTCTGTTGAAAATGTTTAACATAACTGCTAGATCAAGAAAATTTACAATATTTTCACTGTTGCAATGATATCAGATCACATCGTTATAAATGATTGCTATAACAACTGCAACTCTCTGTGTTGGAAATTACTTCAAACTGGAAACGCTATCGTTTTATTATGAAAAATACCTATTTACATTCTCTTGTAATCTGTTGGTCGTCTTCCGATTCCGGTTTTAGACTAATAGAATTATTTTCCAGAGACATCTCCAATCGTTGAAGTCGTTCTTACTCGGTGTCCCTTCTAAGTCGTTTTGCTAAATGTAGTACACCAATATATTTCGTTATGTAATCGTTCACTCATGTCCTGTATTTCTATCAATAACACATTCAAATTCAAAACTAACTTGATTGAATTCCTGGTCCTTTTCCCTGCTGTTTCGTTTGCCTTTTTCTGGAGCGAGCAGTTGTTGTCTTGGCTGCGATTTCTGTTGTTATTCTCCCTGCTGTCGTTTCTCTATCCCTGCTTTGAGTCGTGCTTTCCTCGTGTTGATTTTCACGGTATTCGAACTTACTCGGCGACGATCTCGTGCTAATATTTCTTGAATATCTTGGAGATCACCTTGCTGGGATGTACTTCCAGGACGAGTGAAATCGGTTTCCACAAAATTTACATTACTTTCAAAAAGGCATCACCGAATAATGGCGGAAATTCAGCGTTCTCAAGTGCGTTACTATTGCCAGGTAACCTGGCCTGCGAACGGACACCTTTAAAATATAGATATATATAAACATATATATAAATATATATATATACATATATAAAAACTCTCGGCTCGATTTACTCGGGCTTGCGAGCCACGTGGTCTGACCGGAACCGACACGATTAGTAACCTCGCTACGCTCGGCCTTCGGCCTCGCTTCGCGAGGAATAAAACGATAGCGTTTCCATTTTGAAGTAATCCAAACACAGAGAGTTGCAGTTGTTATAGCAATCATTTATAACGATGTGATCTGATATCATTGCAACAGTGAAAACATTGTAAATTTTCTTTATCTAGCAGTTCTGTTAAACATTTTCAACAGAATATATACCCTGTGTCACTATAAAGTACTGGTTCTGCAATATTATCAGTGATCAATGCGATCATTTCAAAATAAAGCAAATGTGATTACTGAATTCTGAGTAGCATTTCTCTTTGCTATATATATGTGTATGTATTCTCTGATTGAAAGGTTTCAATAATATTGCGTAGAGACAACAAGTTTCATACCCTTTTCACAATGGTTCAGTTTTACCATAGAGTTCAATGACCCCCCCCCCTGATAATATTGCTATCTAGAACCCCTGCCCTTTTTCCACAAATGAAATGTTAATTCAAGCCTTAATTTGCAAAGTTAGACATAACATATTAACTTTGTTACTTTATGGTGTTTGCTTTATTTTTATGATGTTAAGTATCAATATTTCATAACAACCACAACATGCAATAATTTACCCTTTTACATTGGAAAAACTTTATAAAGAAGAAAATAAATTTTGTAATGCCAAAATGTTTATGATCTTTCTCATATATTCATTGCAATTGTGCAATTGTGCAGAAGATTCAATAATGATTTTCCACACAAACCTTATACTCAAATGACTGCACTAGATTCTAAACCTTTAAGAAGAAATGGTATTGTTTGGAGCTGTTTTGATTACTACCACCTCTGATGGAAAGCCTATTAAGAAGACTTTTGTATTGCTTGTAGTAGTAGAGTAACAATACCTTTACCAAGATTAGGACATGCATCCCACCCCATAAAAATATATTATGTTTAACATAAAAAATATAACAATAACAAAAATATCAATACCAGTAATAATAATAGTAATGATAATAATAATGATAATAATATAATGATAGTTCTTCTCGTTACTATATGTCATTGGTTACAGTTCAATACCTCTGGCTGCCATGAATTTTTCGATGAAATACCATCCTTATATTAAATCTTTCTTCTGCAGCTTTTATAATAGAAATTTTCATATAGTCAAAATAACATAATCTTCTGTGGTTGGGTATGGATATTTTGCCTGTTTCTGTAACAGCACAATTAAACTTTCATGTGGTATATACTTTTGACTGATTGATGTTGATTTCACATTATTTTTTTACAGGAGTACATAGTGAAGCAATCTTTTGGAACATATTAAGATTTCAATAACTCTTTCTTACATGTATTGTTTTTATGATATGACCTAGAAATAGCACAACCACATACTATACAGTCAGCACTCACTATTACCAAACCTTTATTCAAAGTTTTTGTAGAATCCAATTGATTCACCCCCAATTTTTTTTATGTAATGACATTGTATCTCACACTTCTGTTGATATGGCATCTCTTTTGAGGGAAGAGGAATTTTTCTATCTACCACTGGGGGTACCATTGCAACTGAAAAGAGTACACAAATTAAAACATGCACTATTCATAATGCTCTCAATTGTGGTTACCCGGGAATGAAATAATGACTGCAGTGGACAATAAAATATATAATCAGAAGATTCTTCTTACAATGAATCTCATACAATTATAACCAAGAAGACAAAGAAGACAAGGCAGTAGAGACTAAGAAAATAAAACTAAAGAAAAAAAACACAGGTTTTTACACTGTGGTAAACACAAGCATTCATATCAACTCTTCAAGATTTCAGCTGCAAAAGATTCACAGTCATTTTCAATTTGTGTTAAGTGAATATTATTGTGATACTTCATCGACTCTGTATTCCCTGTCAAGATAATAAATAATTTTACTTCTATTCCCTCTGGTGCAATCTCAGTGGCAGTGAAAGAGCTAAATGAAGGTCAATTCAATTTTTATAAGCACTTTGTTGAGCGGTATACTGATCGTGTAATTTGCACCAGGTGTCACTAATTGTGTACCAAAAACAGAATAAGAAATAAAATAATGGGGATTACCCTGATATAAAAAATAAAATATAAAAAAAAAACTAGAGAATAAAATATAAAAGCATGGTGACATCTTCAAAAACTAGCTTCGCGAGGTTTTTGCGGGAGTCGTATTTCTAGTTATTTATATTCTATGTTGGGAAGTCAACCAATCTGGATGATATGTCAATAGTAGTATAGGGCGCTCAAATGGGCCGTGTGAGCGTAGAACGTTACTCACAGGACGATCGTTTAATCCCACGTTAGGACAGAAAATTCTTGACGCGCTTAAGAACTTTTGCTACAATAATGTTGCTCACGACGATAAGGATGCAAACAAAGTTTATTGAAGCGAAACGATGAGACGTTAACAATGTTGGAAATGAGGCGATGCGTAGCGAAACGATGAATAATGTAAACGAAGAGAGCGATGTACAAAGCGATATAAGGCAGTTTCGAGAAACTAAAAAGTAAATACAGCAGAAATTATAATTAGACTAACTAGAAAGTCCCTTAAACTATGAAAACAAACTTCAGATATCAGGGGCGGATCCAGAGTAGTTCAAGTGATTTCCAGAAATCACTCAAATGTTTCCAAATCTGGGTTTGTTATTTCTCAGGTTGTTTCTTGAAGCTCAAGAAATCAATTATCCTTCTTGTTGCAGTGTTTATTATGAAATAAAACAAAGAAAAAAATCGTCGAATCTCGTTTTACCGTCGATTACACAGCAAACCCAGTCCATTCCGAACGAATTTGACGAATCTCCGTTCGCGCGCTTTCGTCCTTTGTCGAGACTTCGGAGAACAACACGAAAAAATTCGTAGGCACGACCGGACAAAATTTGTACGCAGTGGGTGGGAGTGGTTAGTTTATCTATCTTTTCACAAATCACTCAAAACCCTCCTCTATTGGCCAGAATCACTCGCATTGTCTTGCGAACTACTCAAACTCGCTTGTGATTGGCTATCCAGGACGCAAACTACCGTGCAAACTACTGACAATCGTATATAAAGGGAAGCCTCTCCCCGAAAGTCCCTCGTTTGTTCTTGCTCAGATCAGAGTTCATTGTTAAAGTAACTTGCTACGGAAGGAAGACAAGGGAAATTTTAATTATAAATGATGGTTCGAGGCGATCCAGTTTGTCGGAAGGAGGACTGTTCACAGTATGATGTTGCTTTGGTTTTCAAGGAAATCAACTCATATTCGGACCAGGACAAGTTCATAGAGAATGTGTGGAAACCAGGTGAGCTATTTGATTTCCCAGCGTCAATGGAATGTTCGAATTGTAGCCGTCATTTTGTGCGGAGCTGGCTGAAAAGATTTCCCTGGCTAGCATACTCTAAATATGTCGATGGTGCATTTTGTTTATCGTGTGTTTGTTTTGGAGTCCAGTGTGGGCGAAATACGAATAAACTAGACAAATTGTTCAAGTCTCCACTCACACTTTGGACGTCCGCCGTTTCACGTTTTACCAAACACGCCAGCGGGAAATGTGAGATGCATTGATCGCAGTGGAGAATTTTCTGAGAAACATGAGAAGAGAAGCGGTTCCAATTGATCAGGAGATCAACAATTTACTTCAAGGTAAGATTTCCGCACAGGTCCCTACTTCATTATGCATTCTGTAACTATAATATTTCGTTCTTCGAACACAAGAAATATTTGCACGTGCATTACACCAGACAAGACAGCTTTAGCATGCATAATGAAGTAGGGACCTGTACGGAAATCTTCCCTACTTCAACAGCAAATTAATAGAAATCGCGAAATTCTGAAATCCCTTTTTAAAAAAATAATTTTCTGATGAAAAAACAACGTAGCCCTCAGAGGTACACGAGATTATGATCGAGGAAATGGGAGTCTTTCCGGTAATTTCCATGCACTGTTAGAAGCGGCGACCAAACACTAAAACATCACCTGGAAACCGTTCCCAGAAATGTGACTTATATTTCTAAAACCATTCAAAATGAGATGATTTCAACTGTGGGTGCTATCATAGTGAATAATTTGTCACAGGAAATCAGGGACAGCAAATATTTTTCTATTATGTCTGACGAAGCAGCTGACATATCAAATAAACAAAACCTTTCAGTGGTGATCAGATTTCTCGACTCGACCAAAACAGTCAGAGAAGAGTTTGTAGGATTCTGCCTTTGTGAGGATATACTATACTTCTTAAATCCTGATCACTATTCCCATTTCATCGGCATCTTGCGAAAGGTCCATTTCAACCCTCCGAAATCTGAAGACGTATTTGAGAAGTACAATGGTCCAGGATAGACTGAATGGATTAGCACTGATGCATGCCCATAGGGAAATGGAATTAGATCTTGAACAAATTATAGATTTATTTGCTAATTTACATCCCAGAAGAATGAGAATGGAAAATATTTTAAATGAATAATTTTGTACCAGGCAGTCATTAGTGCATTATTTACACCTTCCTCGCGTGCGTACCAATTGGGGCAAGCAAACTTTTATTTATCAAGTCTCTAAGGACTGGAACAACTTAGACAATGACATTAAAAACTGCAAATCATTGTCCCTTTTTAAAGCAAAGCTTAAATGTTTGTGAATGATGCATTCTCTGATTGTTTAGCTATTTTTAAATTTGTTTGATATTGTGAAAGCATTTTTTAGGTAAATTTGTTTTATTTTTAATTTGCAGGGCCCCACTGAAAACCGCCAAGGCGAGTGGGCTCCCTGGATAAATATCATTATTATTATTATTATATATTATTATTAGTGTTTTCAGAGTACTTGTGAGTTATGTTCCATCTGGATGTAATCCTTAAACTGATAGAGAACAGTACAGATACATAACTGGTGTCTGTGGTACAATTGTATTAATACTTATATCTGGACAAAAAAGTCATTCTTCAATAGTTTTTAGAGTTATTTTTCCACTGACACTGGGTATTTGAAAAGCTTAAATGGTTTTCGCATATTCTCTCAGTCTGAGCTCATTGGACCACATCAATTTATACACTGATCTAAACGGCTGAAAAAGGCAAGTATGATTCCAACTTTTCAGTTTTGCTGATACATTTCCACAACAATGTTTCTTAATATTCACTAATAAATCCTTATTTTTTTCCTCCATTCCCAGCTAACTGACCTGATTCCCATTGGAAAGTTATTGGCACCCCCACAAGCATCCAAGACAGCAATCCAGGCAACAGATCTACTACATTTTCAAAAGTAGCCCTCAATCTTAATTCACATGCTAGACTCCTTAGACAAAAAAAATTTAATGTTAGTCTGGTTTGTCTGTGTAAATACACAGAATTGATTTTTTTGTACAGAATTATGCCTTTCTGAGGAGGTACTGTTAATGTGTCTGAATGGCTTAAAGTGCTACACAACCGAATTGCATTCTGGGAGCACTAAATTTCAAATTTTCTTGGAGGGGGGGGGCATGCCCCCAAACCCCCCTAGTTAAGGTGCTGCAAATCACTCATGTAAAATCCTGGATCCGCCCCTGGATATCATTAATACGATGCAAAAAGACTTATAAAACGTAACATGAACAAAGTGAAAACACTTACTTCTGTGTCCGCGTTAGGGATTTTACGGCGTCGACGTTGAGCCTTACTTTTGATCTTAAAACGGTGACACGTTGACTAGAACTGAAAAGTTTCCTGAGCACGTTCGACAAAATGCTAGCTAATACAAAGGAAAATAGATTTCTTTGTTTGTAAATCATACGTAGGCAGGTATATCCGCGGTGGAAAACCACAAATGCTAGAGATAATAACAAGAAAGAAACTGCAAAGGGATCGAAAGGAAATACGGAAAACCAGAAAATATTTGGCAGTAACATTCCCGGTCCCTTAAACACTACAAGTTGTTTAACGCTATGTTAATCGAAATAAACAAAAAACTATGCGAAAATCTTAACTTAACTGCGATAAATTCATTGAAGCTTAAAGCTTATAATGCATTAAATGTTCAAATAATGTTCATTCCTTTACTGTCTGCTTGGGCTTGTCTACAACTTCCTCCATGTCTTGAGTAGCATCCATCCGTTCCTCTGCGGTCAGCATAAGGATGAGCTTGTTTACCGGTCTGTGTAGCTCCGTTGTATGCGTTCTAAGGACAACACTTCTGACGAGACCCTTAGAATCTGACTGTACACTGGTAACCACGCCCATAGGCCAAACATTGCGGGGTGCATTTTCATCTTTAACTAGAACGACATCATTGACCTTCAGATTGCGTTTTACTTTGTTCCACTTGGTCCTCTCTTGAAGCGTTGGTAAATACTCCCGTTTCCATCGCGACCAAA
This sequence comes from Ricordea florida, assembly GCA_949710005.1. Lineage (NCBI taxonomy): Eukaryota > Metazoa > Cnidaria > Anthozoa > Corallimorpharia > Ricordeidae > Ricordea > Ricordea florida. The sequence continues at coordinate 17,407,406 of OX453274.1, read as the reverse complement.
ACAGGTTGCAGAGGTACTCAACACGACGCCAACGTTGGCGCATGTAGACGTCATTGTATTGGAACTTACCAGGCGGTGGCAGGACAGTGCGTTAACATCGCTTGAAATAACAGTCAGCGGTCTTGAGTTGATAATAGATTCAACTTCACACATAAGGGTCTCTAGGGATTCATCATCTAAACGATTTCCGTGTTCTCGTAGCAGGGTATCAAGAATCCGACTTCTGGTTCGTATTTGTCTTTCCCAGATTCCGCCCATATGACTTGCAGCAGGGGGGTTAAATTTCCACTCGATGTTCTGCTGGCGAAGTTGTTCCGTAATTTTGTTCTGATCCATCTCGTTGATAGCCTCGCGAAGCTTTCGTCTTGCACCAACAAAATTGGTACCGTTATCACTTCTTATTTCGCGTACCGGACCTCGACGGGCGATGAAGCGGCGAAGTGCGTGAAGGAAGGAGTTCGTATCGAGGGAATGAGCGACTTCAATGTGAACAGCTCTGCTTACAAGGCATGTAAACAGTTCCTCATATCGTTTGCGTTCCTTGCGACCTTCTTTCGTAACGTACGGGCCAAAATAGTCCACTCCGACGTAAGTGAAGGGAGGTGCTGGGGTCAATCGGTCCTCTGGCAGGTCAGCCATTTTTTGGTCTAGTGGGGTGGACTTAATTCTTCGGCATGTCACACACGAGGAAATCAGCTGACGAACTGCGGAGGAGGGCATGTTGTTCGTTGATTCTCTTAGACCCTCTCTCCTGGAGAATGGATTTCACTTTAAAAAATACTGCAACGGCTTTCTTTAAGCGATACCAGGCGGAGAAGTACTGTAACAGCTTTGATACGGTGGATGTAGGTGAGGGGTCTGCGACTGTTGTTACGCAGGTATTTACTCGTTTCTTGACTTCTGGATCTTCGTTAGAAATTTTACCTAGTGACGACGGTTGTTCGGGCCAATCCTTTTCGGGCTGCCATAGAAACTTTGGTCCTGTCAGCCAACGTTGTTGCTCGTTAAGTGCTTTAGCATCTAATCCACGAGAGGCATCATCGGCAGGATTCTCCTTTGATTCTACGTACTTCCATTGACTGGGACCTGAAAGGTTACGGATCGTCTGAACTCGGTTGGCGACAAAAATTGAAATCGTTTCTGATCGTTGCTGATATAACGCAGCACGGTTACAGAGTCAGTATGATACTGGATGGTGTCAATGGGTTCATCGCGTTCCTTCTTAAGGATTTCTCCAAGGCGAGCGGACACAGTGGCGGCAGCGTGGAATTGTCACTGCTTTGATTGGCGCGAGGCGGGCTTTTCCCATTAGGAAAGAGCAGTGTATGCGATCCTCTTTGTCACAAAGACGTAGGTATGCCACAAAGCCATAGCCTACTGAGCTTGCGTCGGAAAATATTTGTACTTGTCTGGACTTCACTTGTCCAAAGTCTATTGGCTTCACGCAACTAGGGACAGGTATGCGTTCGAGCGAGGGCAACTCACTTCTCCATTTTTCCCAACGGATTTGGTAGCGTTCAGGGAGTTCGTCGTCCCATCCAAGCTTTTCGTCTTTACACAGGTCTTGGAGTAACTTCTTAGCATTCAGTGTGAATGGAGCGTCGAATCCTAGGGGATCGTAGATTGATGATACGATGGAAAGTATTCCTCTTCTCGTTAGCGGTTTATCCTTGATAGTGATGCGCAATCTGAAGGTGTCGGACTCGACGCACCACTGTACACCAAGAGCGCGTTCAACGGGCAGCTCATCGTAATTTAGGTCTAACGTTTTCACATCTTTGGAACGTTTTTCCTCGGGAATGGACTCGAGGACACTCCGTCGGTTGCAGATGAACTTAGTGAGACGAAATCCGCCTTTTGCGCATGCCTGACGCAAACTGTCGATCTGTTCTTTGGCTTCACCTTCTGTGTGTACGGAGCAGAGGCAGTCGTCTACGTAAAAGTTTCGGCGCATCGTACTTTCAACAGCAATTCCGTATTCTTCTGCGTTATCGTTCCCTGTCTTTCGCAGGTCGTAATTAGAGCAGCTCGGTGAGGAAACGGCTCCGAAAGGGAGAACGGTCATTCGGTATTCTTCAGGAAACGTAAGAAGTCGCGTTGCTCCACGGGAAAAGATACTTGGTAGAACATAGCTTCGATATTAGCCATAAAAGCCACTGGCTCTTGTCTAAAACGAGTTAGGACGCCGACTAGTGAATTTCTGAGATCAGGCCCTTGCAGTAGTTGGTCGTTAAGGGACGTTCCAGCAAACTTGACGCTGCAATCGAAAACCACTCTGATCTTGTCAGGCTTTTTAGGATGATATACACCATGATTAGGAATGTACCACGCCTTACCAGGATCTGTCTTCAGGGTATCTTGAGGGACCTTCTCTGCGTAACCTTTACTGATTATTTCGCTGATAAAGGCTATGTAGTCGTTCCGGTATTGGTGGTCCTGGATCATTTTCTTTCTTTGCCAGAGCGCTCGTTTGACGGCTTGTTGTCGGTTGTTCGGTAGGTCTACTTTAGATTGCCGGAATGGGAGAGGGATTTCATAGTGACCTTCTGTAAACCGGATACCTTTCGATACTTTGGTAAGAAATCTTCTATCTTCTTGAGAATGGCCCAGTTCTTCTGGAAGGTTGTTCGAGGCGTTTTCGCTGAAGTCTAGCTCGAACATCTTTAGTAATGACTTTGGGGTGATAATTTCCTTAATGCTTTCAGTTCCTTTAACAGTTATTCTATTTACGGTAACTTTGTCTGTAGATGGCTCGGACTTCAAATGAAGTGGACCGCTGACCGTCCAGCCATGCTTCAGCTGCAGGGCGAAAGGACCATCGCCTTCGTTAGGAACAACACGGAGCGGGATTAGTACGTTTGGACAGTTACTTCCGATTAGAATCCCAATTTCTAGTGCAGGATCATAGGCTGGGATTTGGGAAGCAATCTCCTTTAGATGGTCAATACGGCTAACGATTTCTGGAGTCGGGATCTGTTCGGCGTCGGCAGGGATCTCTTGTCTTGTATACGCTCTTGGAAGTTCCACAGGATTTTTGCCGTTCAAGTTAGTTACAACAAGATCTTTAACAATGGCGCTGTCTATAAGACTCTGGCCATGCATAGTTCCTATTTGGATTTTCGTGACGGTACTTGTTGCTTAAGGGCGTGTCTTTAGACGTTCAGTGACATCTGCATCCTGCGCTTCCATTATCGTAGAACGCATAGGTCTTTACTACCTTGTTGGTGCCGTTCTGCATCACTAGAACCTGGAGAATGGTCTGTAACAGGATACCGTTTTTATGGTTAAACTCTTGGGGGATGTCGACAAATGCGTTATTGACCTTCAGCGGTTTGTTCTGATTGTTGCCGGTCGTTTCTCTATTAACGGCGCGACTTTCTCTGTCAAGGGAGAAGCCATCTATATGAAGTAGAGTAGGGTGCGGCCTTTTGCATCTCTTACACGTTTTTCGTTCTTGTGCAGTTCTTCGAGAGATGATTTTTGCCGTAACAAGCAAAGCAGAGTGCTTTCTCCGATAAGAAGGACCTCCTTTCTTCCAAGGACTTTTTCTGGTAGGTCTCACAATCCTCTAAGTCATGTGACTTTTCGCACAGGGGACATCTTCGTGTGCTGACGTTTTGCTTTGAAGACCCGGTCCCGTGTGAACACGGGGGCTTGGGGATGGTATCCAGGCCGATGGCGAAACTGTCGACCCTATGCTTGAAAGGTGGGGATCTTTTGTTGCTCTCTAGAGGGCCGTTTGTCCGATGTCTTGCTTTATTAAGGGCTTCTTTGCCATATACTGGATCATTTGCAGATTCGGCAGCATGTTCTAAGAATTCTACAAGTTCTGCAAAGCCTACAACCTTGCCGTCTTTGCGTCTCGTTTTCACTTCGTTTTCGCGCCACTTTGTTTGAAGAGCGAAGGGGAGCTTCTGAAGTACTGCCTGCATGTTTGGAGGATGATCTAGGACGGGCGAGTGTGAGATGGTTTTCGTAGCAGAATTACACTTCCTAAGAAAGATGTGGAAGCTCTTCAGAGCGGGCCCATCGTCATGCTTGATAAGCGGCCAGTCGGTTAGCCTTTTCATATAAGCTATGGAGACCTTGTAAGGATCGCCATATTCCCTTTGAAGAAGGCGTCGAGCTTCTTTATAGCCTTCGTCTGGTTCCATATGGAGACAGCCGCTGATCCATTCCTTGGGCTCTCCTATCAGATGCTGATCCAAGTAATAGAGGCTGTCTGCGCTGTTGGTAACTCTTGACTGGACACGGGCATCGAACGCCATCAAAAACGTCTTGAACTCCATAGGGTCCCCTCTGAACCTTCTTACTTCAGGTTCTGGAAAGGCAATTGCAGTAGCTAACTGATTTTGGGACGCCACCATTCCTTGTATTTGTTCGTGCTGAATTTTAAAAACTTCCCTTAGCATTTCGTCCTCCATATTAGTTAGATGCGTGACATCTTCTTTCTTTCTTTCGGCGGGAAAGGCACGGTAATGAGAATCGGGTTTTTCTGGGTTGAGCGGTGAGAATTCTCTTTCTTCACGTTTGATTTTGATACCGGTGGAACGAATCGGAAAATTTTCAGGTAAGGTTGGCTGTTCGTGTTTGCGACCATTGGAAGATGTTGGTAACGAACTTCGTCATCTACTTCCGGTAGATTCAGTTTTTGTTCCCTTTCCATTTCTTCAAACGCCCGATCTCTGGCTTTGGCTTTGGCAATTTCAATATTGATTTGTAATTGTTCTTCAGCGGCTTGCAGTTTGATTTTTTCTTCCAGCATGGAGCGTTCTGCTATTAATTCAGCGACTTTGGCGTTTTCTTTCATACGAGCCGATTGCAAAGAGCGTGACGACCGTGACGAACGTGATGAGCGTGACTTAGATGACCGCTTCTCCGATAATCTGTCTAAATGCTGACTAATTCTTGATTCACACTCAAGAATCCAATAAGTTACTTCTTTGCGATACTTGAAAATGTCATTTTCTTTGTCATCAAAATATCGATATGGCGTTTTCCTTTTCTTCTGGTGTGGGGTAATGCCTCCATGTTAGACCCACCAAGCGTCCCGAACTTCTAATTTACATTTCGTTGCTTGACAATCAAAGTTACCCACGTTTTACCCTGTTTACCCTCATTTACCCCAAGTTGCCCACGTTTTACCCTGTTTACCCTCATTTACCACAAGTTACCCACGTTTTACCCTGTTTACCCTCATTTAACCCAAGTTACCGACGTTTCACCCTGTTTACTCATGGCAATCCAGTATTAAAATGGGGTTGCTATATTTTTTTTCTCCGTGAGAAATTGCAATTCTTGCGCAATGTTGCCTATACAAGGGTTAGCAAAGACGCCGCCGCTGTGTGATTGGCTCGGCACGAGCATCGCCATAACAACCTGATTGTAGTAAGCACGACGGTGAAGAGAACGTGAAAAGTTTCATGTGGACTCCATTCGCCTAAGTGTTTTTCTTGTGCAGAGCTGCTCTCTTTTCGAGCTGTTAACTCGATTTATTCCCAAAATGACTTTATTAGTGTCTATGTTTGCTATTCCTGGATGTGTTTACGTGCTTGAGAGTGTTTTTTTCTTTAAACGTTGAGGTCTGGTGTTAGCGATTCCCTCGGTGAAAGGATTCACATCTTTTCTGTTGGAAATGTAGAGCTTATTTTTAAGAATTGGTTCACGCTTAGCAGACCACGTCCATCGAGTTCATGAGTCGATCCACGCGTGAAGTTTGGAAAGCAAGAGTGCGGCTCGCTGTGACATGTATTATCTTGATCCCGAGATAACAAGATGGTTACGCACGTCAAAATACGATACTTCGTCTTAACTTGACTTCTAAAAGCGATCAAATCGAAAACATCAGGGGAAGCATTCTCATAAAGTGTTCATTTATATTTATAGCGTTGGATCCTCTATACTGTACAAAAACTACAAAACCCGATATATAATCAACGGGAGCAAAAACAGTCCGGTGGTATGCAGCTTCATTGAATTTCAAAATCATTATGTGCGAAAACACCGAAACCGGCACCTACCCACCAATTTAAGGAACTTATCTATTTCTGGTGAACTTCACGCTTTCAAATAAAATGTTGAACCTCCATAACGGTGCAGAGGAAGGGAAGATGCCAAGTATTCACGGCTGGGTTTGTGCTGTCGTGTCGGTAGTTACTAAAACGAGGAACCACCCAAAACGACCCAAAATGACCCAAAATATTCCAAAACGACCAAAAACGCCTTTGATAGTTTTTTATATAAACACTGCCTTGTTGACTAAACTCGTCCCCAGGGCTCCCCTATGTTAAGATATCGATTTCGAAACATTTTGTGACAAGTTTGCCATGAATGAGCGAAAGTAAATCGATATTAAGTCGAAACATCATCGGATCTTCCTCGTCAATCTTCGGAAAGTTTCGAAAAAAGTCGGAAAATCTTCGGAGACATTCGTACGACCTTCGGACAACATTTTGCAAATCTTTTGAAATCTTCGGAAAATCTTCAAAAACATCGTAATTAGTATTTTTTTTGTTATAATAAACCAGGAGCCCATCATGGGCTCCTGAATAAACAGAATATTACATGGTTACTTGGAGATCACGTGAAAAAACAAATCGCTGTCTTTGCGGACTCATTTTAAGACAAGGCATTTTCATAATTGGAGATACACCCCTCCTCATGCCGACCACCACCCCCATCCTCCTTCGAGGCTCACGAAGAAACCATAAGTATAGGAATTCGCTCGACCTCAACAAAATTCCTCCTCGGTTCGTCTTCAGAATACTCCAGGTAAACATCCGAAACCTTCCTAAGTGTTAGGGCTAACATTGGAAAATCTTCGGAAAACTTCGGTTCAACTCCAAAAGTCTTCGAATCGACATCGGAAATTTTCGTTAGTGTTCGGATCAACTTCGAAATTCGTCGGAAGACTTCTTTGTTTTCCAGTTATTCTATTTTGTCGGGGAGCCCTGGAGATGAGTTTAGTCAACCAAGACAATCCAAGTCAATGTTTAAAAACTATCAAAGGCGTTTTTGGTCGTTTTGGAATATTTTGGTTCGTTGTGGGTCGTTGTGGATCGTTTTGGGTTCGTTGTGGGTCGTTGTGGCTGGTTGTGGGTCGTTTTGGGTCATTTTGGGTCGTTTTGGGTGGTTCCTCGTTTTAGTATCTACGCTGTCGTGTCACGTTTCAGGTTTCACTTTCCCCATAAAATGAAACACGTTCGTCAATGTTTACCACAAATTTGTCAATTCTACAACGGCATCTCCATTTTAAATATCGGTTTCCAGATAAAGCCTCGGGAATGATGGACTACCTTTCATGAACGTTGAAAAATGAGATATAATTTTTACAGCTTCACTCAGTAGAGTGTACGAGCGAAAGATCTATAACATATAAAATACTAGAAGGGCACTCGGTAGAGCGCATACCTCCGCCCCGCCACATATTGTTGTCTTAGGGACGGACCATTAGAAAAGTGATGGGGGGGGGGGGTGGGGAAAAAACAAAAAAAAATTCATGCAGGGGAAAATGCCAAGAAAAAAATTCATGCAAGGAAGAAAGTAAAAAAAAAATCATGCAGAAGGAAGGTCCAATTGTGACTTTTTCACACGTAGTAAAAAAAATTCGTGCAGAGGGGTTCACCTGAAAAAAAAATTCCTGCACAAGCAGTGAGCGAAAAAAAATTCGTGCAAGCTGAAAATTCCCCACCCCCCTCATCACTTTTCTAATGGTCCGTCCCTTAAGAGTTTGGATCCACAAATAAGAGCTATTTGAAGAAAAGTATATCCGATTGAGGAGTAATATTGTTGTTTTTCCCACATATCGCTTCTTCGCCTTCGATAACTTGGAATCAGATGAATGGCATCAAGTTTCACAACTGTTTTCTACCGTGGGAGCCAAGAAAGCTGATTGGTCAACATTAATTCGATTAGTAAAGAAACCCAATTATCACTGAAATTTCGGGCGTCCATAAAAGCAGGAACATGGAACATTCCGGAACATGCCGGAACATTCCGGAACATCCCGGAACATGACAATTTTTTGTAAAATTTAAAAAAAAAACTAATAGCAGGAAATAAATAAGACAATAAAGGGCGTCGATAAAAATAAAATAATAGGTGTTTTGTCTCTTCAGAATGCTCTTTCAAGGTTGCTTATATTACAAGAGTGCTAAAACTACGAATTTCTGTAGCTGTTCACGTTTACAATAAAGTGTGATAACTTGCAGTAGAGTGTGTCATAAGTAATAGTTCGAATGAGGAAAGATAACGCATATGCATGGTTATACATCATAGTAACTGAATGATTTGTTTGCGTAGCAGGCGAGCATGCACATGATCTGACGGCAGTGTGTATTGGTGAACAAGCAAGTTACGTCCGACAGAAGTTTAAATCATTAATTCTCGAGTATTCTACACTAGTTTAAAAGACAACCAAATAAACCATGTGAAATCGTCTACGTATGAAACAAATAAGAAACTTACCTATACTGGTCAGAGTCCCATATTTTCCTGCCGATCGCCGCCATCTTAGTTACCAAGAGAGGATAAAGCGGCACCCTCTCGTGATTTCGACAAAATATTGTCTTCTTATACTCGGAGAAGATACCAGATTCATTTTCTTTATTTATTTTTCGTTTTTATTTTATGTATTTATGTCTATTTTCGTTATATATAAAGTATATTTACTGTCTTATTTATTTCTTGATATTATTTTATTTAGAATTTTAAAGTTTTTTTCATGTTGCGGGATGTTCTGGAATGTTCCGGCATGTTCCGGAATGTTCCATGTTCCTGCTTTTATCGGCGCCCTGAAATTTCTGTTAGAAAACTTTCTGATAAAATCGCTCACCTTAAACATGACAAGAATTGTGGTGCGATATACAGTCTGGTAGGTTTTTTGCGGTCGTGGAACCAGCCATATAGTATACAATATATACAAAACTTAGGCGTAAACTGACATTCACGTTTTTTCGAAGCCGTGTTATCAAGTGTAGCCCGAGTGAACGCTCCCGAGAGCGTCTATTCTGGATCTGAGATCCGGAGTTTAATCCGGATAAATCCCAAATTTTAATCGATTGACCCTGGGTATATTTGCGACCTTTCCACCAAATTTGGTTCAAATCCGTTGATTAATTTTTGCGTAAAACGATTAACAGACAGACAAACAAACAAACAAACAAACAGACAGGCGTGAAAACATAACCTCCTTGGCGGAGGTAACAATATATACCCTTAGTGACCAGGTAATTCGGGATGGTCTAATGAATAGCATTCCGGTAAGTGGAGCGGATGGCCCGAGTTCAATCCCCAGTGAGGGTATTCTTGACTTCCCCTTTTTGTTCTTTTTTTTTTAAACTGAATCGATTTTCTTTTCTTTTTTTCAAAGATACCCTTCTCTATATAGAATGTGAAGCTGTATGCAGGCCTTGGCTGCCTATTTTTTAAATTGGTAAATGGAACACGAGATGGCAGAGCCGTACAGGCCTTTCTTGATTAAATTATTTGAATAAGTTCTGAAATCTAAAATTCTCCTCATGTGTCACCGAATGCATTGATGAGTTTGTTCATAGGAGTCTTTGATTAACTCCTTGTACACTTATCCTATTGAAGACAACTGACACTGCAAACTAAAATGGATCGAAAAAACAGTTTCAAAAAATTGAGCCTTTTGCGTACTAAGGGTTCACAAAGACAACCCAGTAAAGGCTTTTGAAGCCTCTTGTTTACCCCAAGTTGCATACGTTTTACCCTGTTTACCCTCCTTTACCCCAAGTTACCCACGTTTCACCCTGTTTATCCTCATTTACTCCAAGTTTCCCACGTTTTACCCTGTTTACCCTCATTTACCCTAAGTTACCCACGTTTCACCCTGTCTAACCTTGTTTACCCCAAGGTACCCACGTTTAACCCTGTTTACACTCATTTACCACAAGTTACCCACGTTTTACCCTGTTTACACTCATTTACAAGAGGTTGCCCACGTTTTACCCTGTTTACCCTCATTTACCACAAGTTACTCACGTTTTACCCTGTTTACCCTCATTTACCACAAGTTACCCACGTTTTACCCTGTTTACCCTCATTTACCACAAGTTACCCACGTTTTACCCTGTTTACCCTCATTTACCCCGAGTTACCCACGTCTCTTCCTGTTTACCCTCATTTACACTAAATTGCCCACGTTTTACCCTGTTTACCCTCATTTACCCTAAGTTCCCACGTCTTACCCTTTTTACCCTCATTTACCACAAGTTACCCACGTTTTACCCTGTTTACTGTCTTTTACCCCAAGTTACCCACGTCTTACCCTGTTTGCGCTCATTTACCACAAGTAACCCACGTTTCAACCTGTTTACCCTCATTTACACTAAGTTGCCAACGTTTTACCCTGTTTACCCTCATTTACCCCAAGTTGCCTACGTTTCAACCTGTTTACTTTCATTTACCCCAAGTTGCCCACGTTTTACCCTGTTTACCCTCACTTATCCCAAGTTGCCTACGTTTCATCCTGTTTACCTTCATTTACCACAAGTTACCCATGTTTTACCCTGTTTACTCTCTGTTACCCCAAGTGGCCCACGTTTCAACCTGTTTACCCTCATTTACACTAAGTTGCCAACGTCTTACCCTGTTTACCCCCATTTACCCTAAGTTGCCCACGTTTTACCCAGTTTACCCTCATTTACCCCAAATTGCTCACGTTTTACCCTGTTTACCCTCATTTACTACAGGTTACCCACCTTTTACCCTGTTTAGTGTCATTTACCCCACGTTACCCACGTTTTACCCTGTTTACCCTTATTTACCTCACGTTACCTACGTTTCACCCTGTTTACCCTCATTTACTCCAGGTTACCCGCGTTTTACCCTGTTTACCCTCATTTACCCCAAGTTATAAACGTTTTACCCTGTTTACTCTCATTTACCAGAAGTTACCCACGTTTTACCCTGTTTACCCTCATTTACTCCAAGTTACCCAGGTGTTACCCTGTTTAGCATCATTTTCCCCAAGTTACCCACGTTTCACCATGTTTACCCTCATTTACCCTAAGTTACCCACGTTTAACCCTGTTAACCCTCATTTAACCCCAGTTACCCACGTTTTACCCTTTTTTCTTATATTTACACCAAGTTACCCACATTTTGCCAGGTTTCCAACGTTTAAAATAAGTCTCTCGTCTTTTTACCCCCTTGCACCTTTTATTTCATTAACCCTAAAACCACCAAGTTTTTTTTTAGACTTTTTACAAGGAATTTTTAAAAAATCGTCAAAAATTAAGTTTTTAGGCGTTTTGTTTGAAATTTTCTGTATTGACAGCTAAGAGATTGATCTTTCAAAAAATGAGGTTAGAAATATTATGGCCTCCGAAGTTTTCGTACCACTCAGAGAAATACAGCCAAATAGAACTGAAATTGTCCCTGAATTTTGACTTTCAAGAGCGGTATTGCCGTTAAATGAAAGCGGGAGCCTGGTAAACTAGTGCCTAGGGTATCCTCAACTCACTAGCTTCAAAATGGCGGCTAATTACGACAGTGGTGAAAGTGATGAAGAAAATGTGCTAGATGAACTCCTGCAGCCTGATAATGCTGAAAGTTATGACGATGAGGAATCAAACTATCCTGAGTGGACACTTCAGCGCCTGAAAGAAGAGCTGAATCGAAGAAATCTTTCGAAAACAGGTCGAAAACAAGAGCTGATCGATCGACTGATTGAACACGATGAAGGTGGATTTGGTGGTTTTAGGGTTAACCCGCGTTTTAATCCGCTTACCCACATTTACCCCAAATTGCCCTCATGTCATTTAACACTCGCGCTTCGCTTTTAGTTAGACTTCCAGATTTAAAGCCACTCACATTCAAGTGGGTAAAGAAAGTAAAAAAAAAGACCCTATGAAACGAAGTTCTCCTTGCGTAAAAAGTACTATGATTCATAAGGTCACTCTGACTCTTAAAATTTGAAAATTGATTTTTAAAAGTATTGAAATTAAATTTTATACGCCAAGCAACGTCACAGTGGGGCAAAGCAAAACCATTATTTCAGCATTTTTTAGCACCTTTTGTTGAGAGCATATTGTACCCGTTAACTTTTAGGCCGTTTTGGCACATAAGTGATGCTAATTACGACAATTACCCATTCTATCATACTTGCACCTTTCCATTCTTTTGAATAAGGTTAGTTTGAATTGTGAAAAAAAGAGCATAAAATGGGTACGCGCTTTGTCATCACCTTGTCCCTGAGGCATTATCCTTGGATTAATTGCTTAATTTTTAGTACATTTCTTACTTTTAGTGTTTGAAAAAAGCATACTTTTTTATTTTCAAGTTACCTGTTTCGAAATAAAGAGAATCATCGTCACCATGTATTATTATTTAAAAACTGATCAATAAAAAGTGATTCCCATAAGTGCGTTTGTCATATGCTTTTACAATAGCCACTTAACAATGCGATAACGTAAGATATGTCGATGCTACATGATTGCATTCTGGATATCGCGTTCAACTCAGTTATGTTCGTCTTTTTTGCTTTTGCGTCCCATTAAGCAACCGCGAAGGCAAAAGAAAACAAAACAACAACAACAAAAAAAACGGCTATGCACATGCCACACGCTTTTGTCCATTTCTTTGCCGTCGCCGATTGACTGGATGAGGGCGTTTACACTACGACAATTTTGTAGTCCCTTTCTAAAGTAGAATACTATGGTTTAGAAATAAACTTAAGAAAACACTCGCAAACAGTGCACACCTTGAACAAGGAGGATAGTAGCGGTAAAGTTTGAAACAGCGCGAAATCAATTTCCAAGTTCCTACCCCTCCCCCCCCCCTTACCGCCCCGCCGCGGCAGTAGCCCATTCATCCTGTCGTTTAGCTCTACACACCCAATAGGCCGACACACAAACAAAGAAAATGACAACAAGTTTTAACCGTTCTCTTTATGTCCTCCAGGCGATTAGATGTTAAAAGCGCTATTACTACCTGAATTGTTAACAGGGTGAAACATCGGTAACTTGAGGTAAATAAAGGTAAACTGGGTAAAACGTGGGTAACTTGAGGTAAATGAGGGTAAAAAGGGTGAAACGTGGCTAACTTGGGGAAAATGAGTGTTAACGGGGTAAAAGTTGGGTAACTTGGGGTAAATGAGGGTAAACAGGGTGAAACATGGGTAACTTGGGGTAAATGAGGGTAAACATGATGAAACATGGGTAACCTGGGTTAAATAAGGGTAAACAGCGTCAAACGTGGCTAACTTGTGGTTAATAAGAGTAAACATGGTAAAACGTGGGCAACTTGGGGTAAGTGAGAGTAAACAGGGTAAAACGTGGGTAACTTGTCATAAATGAGGGTAAACAGGGTTAAACGTGGGTAACTTCGGGTAAATGAGGTTAAACAAGGTAAAACGTGGGAAAATTAAGGTAAATGAGGGTAAAAAGGGTGAAATGTGCGTAACCTGGAGTAAATAAGGGTAAACAGGATAAAACGTGGGTAACGTAGGGTAAATGAGGGTAAACAGGGTAAGCCGTGTAAGACTTGGGGTAAGTGAGGGTAAACAGGGTGAAACGTGGGTAAGTTGGGGTAAATGAGGGTAAACGGGGTGAAACGATGGCAACTTAAGGTAAATGAGAGTAAGCAGGGTAAAACGTGGGCAACTTGAGGTAAATGAGGGTAAACAGAATGAAACGTAGGTAACTTGTAGTAAATGAGGGTAAACGGGTGAACGTGGGTAACTTGGGGCAAATGAGTGTTAACGGGGTAAAACTTGGGTAACTTGGGGTAAATGAGGGTAAACAGGATGAAACATGGGTAACCTGGGTTAAATGAGGGCAAGCAGGGTAAAACGTGGGTAACTTGTGCTAAATGAGAGTAAACAGGGTGAAACGTGGGTAACTTGGGATAAAAAGTGTTAACGGGGTAAAAGGTGGAAAACTTGGGGTAAATGAGGGTAAACATGGTGAAACATGGGTAACTTGAGGTAAATAAGGGTAAACAGGGTGAAACATGGGTAACCTCGATTAAATGAGGGTAAAAAGGGTAAAACGTAGAAAACTTAAGGTAAATAAGGGTAAACAGTTTAAAACGTGGGCAACTTAGGGTAAATGAGGGTAAACAGGGTAAAACGGGGGCAACTTAGGGTAAATGAGGGTAAGCAGGGTAAAACGAGCGAAACTTAAGGTAAATGAGGGTAAACAAGGTAAAACGTGCGTAACCTGGGGTGAATGAGTGTTAACGGGGTGAAACGTGGATAACCTGGGGTAAATGAGGGTAAACAGAGTCAAACGTGCGTACCCTGGAATAAATGAGGGTAAACAGGATAAGACGTCTGTAACTTGGGGTGAATGAGGCTAAACAGGGTAAAACGTGTGTAACTTGGTGTAAATGAGGGTAAACAGGGTAAAACGTGGGTAAGTTGGGGTAAATGAGGGTAAACAGGGTGAAAAGTTCGTACTCTGGAGTAAATGAGGGTATACAGGGTAAAACGTCTCTAACTTCGGGTAAATGAGGCTAAACAGGGTAAAACGTGTGTAACTTGTTATAAATGATGGTAAAGAGGGTTAAGCGTGGGTAACTTGGGGTAAATGAGATTAAACAGGCTAAAATGTTGGCAACTTGGGGTAAATGAGGGTAAAAAGTGTAAAACGTGGGTAATTTGGGTAAATGACGGTAAACTGGGTGAAACGTGGGTAACCTAAGCTAAATGAGGTTAAACAGGGTAAAACATGGGTAACTAAAGGTAAATGAGGGTAAACAGGGTAAAACGTGAGTAACTTAAGGTAAATGAGGGTACACCGGGTGAAACGTTGGCAACTTGGGGTAAAGGAGGGCAAGCAGGGTAAAACGTGGGTAACTTGTTTTAAATGAGGGTAAAAAGGGTAAAACGTAGAAAAGTTGAGGTAAATGAGGGTAAACAGGGTAAAACGTGGGCAACTTGGGGTAAATGAGGGTAATAAGGGTAAAACGTGAGTAACTTGTGCTAAATGAGAGTGAACAGGGTGAAACGTTGGTAACTTGGGGCAAAAAAGGGTAAACAGGGTTAAACATGGGTAACTTGAGGTAAATAGGGGTAAACAGGGTGAAACATGGGTAACTTGGGTTAAATGAGGGTAAACATGATAAGACGGGTAACATGTGGTAAATGAGGGTAAACAGGGAAAAACGTGGCCAACTTCTGGTAAATGAGGGTAAAAAGGGGAAAACGTGGGCAACTTGGTGTAAATGAGGGTAAACAGGGTAAAACGTTGGTAAGTTGGGGTAAATGAGGGTAAACAGGGTGAAAAATGCGTACCCTCGAGTAAATGAGGGTATACAGGGTAAAACGTCTGTAACTTCGGGTAAATGAGGGTAAGCAGGGTAAGACGTGGGTAACTTGTTATAGATGATGGTAAAGAGGGTTAGACGTGGATAACTTGGGGTAAACGAGGTTAAACAGGCTAAAATGTGGGCAACTTGGGGTAAGTGAGGGTAAAAAGTGTAAAACGTGGGTAACTGGGGTAAATGACGGTAAACTGGGTAAAACGTGGGTAACCTAAGGTAAATGAGGTTAAACAGGGTTAAACATGGGTAACTAAAACTAAATGAGGTTAAACAGGGTAAAACGTCAGTAACTTAAGGTAAATGAGGGTAAACCGGGTAAAACGTTGGCAACTTGGGGTAAAGGAGGGCAAGCAGGGTAACACGTGGGTAACTTGTTTTAAATGAGGGTAAAAAGGGTAAAACGTAGAAAACGTGAGGTAAATGAGAGTAAACAGGGTAAAACGTGGGCAACTTCGGTTAAATGAGGGTAAACAGGGTAAAATGTGAGTAACTTGAGGTATATGTGAGTAACTTGAGGTATACCCTTATGAGGGTAAACATATTAAGACGTGGGTAACTTGTAAAATGAGGGTAAACAGGGTAAAACGTGGGTAACGTGGGGTAAATGAGGGTAAAGAGGGTAAAACGTATGCAACTTGGGGTAAGTGAGGGTAAACAGGGTAAAACGTGGGTAACTTGTGGTAAGAGAGGGTAAACAGGGTGAAACGTGGGTAACTTGTGTTAAATGAGGGTAAACAGGGTGAAACGTGGGTAACTTTTGGTAAATGAGGGTTAACAGGGTAAAATGTGAGTAACTTGAGGTATATGTGAGTAACTTGAGGTATACCCTTATGAGGGTAAACATATTAAGACGTGGGTAACTTGTAAAATGAGGGTAAACAGGGTAAAACGTGGGTAACCTGGACTAAATGAGGGTAAATAGGGTAAAACGTGGGTAACGTGGGGTAAATGAGGGTAAAGAGAGTAAAACGTATGCAACTTGGGGTAAGTGAGGGTAAACAGGGTAAAACGTGGGTAACTTGTGGTAAGAGAGGGTAAACAGGGTGAAACGTGGGTAACTTGTGTTAAATGAGGGTAAACAGGGTGAAACGTGGGTAACTTTTGGTAAATGAGGGTTAACAGGTTAAAACGTGGGTAACTTGGGGTAAATGAGGGTAAACAGGTCAAAACGTGGGCAAGTTGGGGTAAATGAGGGTAAACAAGGTAAAACGTGGGGAAGTTGGGGTAAATGAGGGTAAACATGGTAAAACTTGGGCAACTTGGGGTAAATGAGGGTAAACAGGGTAAAACGTGGATAACTTTGATTATCAAGCAACGAAATGTAAATTAGAAGTTCGGGACGCTTGGTGGGTCTAAGATGGATGCATTACCAGAATATATTACTTTATCAATCATTTAGGTAATATATTCTGGTTCTCTTAATAGTCTTTTAGATGCATACTTCCTGCTAAAACAGCGACCCACTTAGCATAATTCATGACATCAGAGGAAGGATCTCTAATGAATGATTCTTTCAAAATTTTTTTTTATGTACTCTACACCAGCAGATAATCCAATGAGAGTTGCTGAATCAGTAATTGTTCTCACCAATTTGTTTTGTTCCTTCGACATTTTGTAATCACTCCATCCCTATTTTTAAAGCTCTTTTGGTAGGTGGTGGTACAGTGATATCTCTTGTCGGAACTTGAGTGAAATCGTCATCCACTATTCTATTTCTATATCCCCTAAACAAATCGAATACCGTTAATCCTATACCAACTATGGATAAAACGGTTTCGTTTCCCTAGCTAATGCTTCTTTCGCTCTCTTATTGTATTCAGCAAGTTTCTTACCCGCTGCAACCTTTTAGGGATCTTTCTCCCTAACATTATTTTTAACTTCTGGTGTTTTGGTGATTTGTGCTACAACGTCTTGAGACATATTATAGATTATCTTTTACAACTCTTTAAATGTTTATACTCAGTTTCTGAAATGAATTTAGTTTCCATTATACCACAGCTGGAACAGATACAATTAATCATATATCTTCCATTTCCATTTCAGTTTTAGTATATCGTTCACTACCCGGTACACATTCTGTTTCTTTTTTCTCTTTGACGCAATAACTCCACATTTTATAAATAATGTTTGAGAACTCTTTAATTCATCTCTCGTTTCAAGAGACGAAATTTTAAAGAGAGAGATTTATCGCAACATCCTTCTTCTTTCTGAATTTTCAAATGAGTTAATGGCTGATAATTTCATTTTCTGATACGCGTAACCGTACTGATGCGCCATAGCTTGAATTGCCTTGTGATCCCCAGTAGATACCCTCCCAATGTACCACTATATGAGCAACTCGTCGAGTATTTAGATATTCAAAAGGTGACACCTCTACATCACCCGGACCATAGATTTCAGTATCACAGCGAAGATTTTTACCTTTACCCTTTCTCATAAACTTTAGATAACATTTTCTTTCTCCATCTTTTGCTTCATAATAATTTGGTTTATCTGCACAAGGCCAATCTTCGTCTTCTTTCGCATTGGAATATGCATTAAATGTTACAGCTGGTACCTTACGTTCTCTTTTTGGGAGAGGACAAAATCTTTTCATAGAATCCAGTGTAATTTCCCATGTTTTGTTTAGAACTTCCGCTGATTTCTCAGACTGCCAATATGATCCAGGGTTAAATGGATATGCTATCTGAAATCCTTTGATATTTTCAAAGGTTCGTTTATCTTTGGTTATACCCCAAGGCCATATTCCATCAATACCCCATATTAGTTATTTTCCCAATTCAAAAAATACAGGCAATTTCTTTCCATCATCTCCAACCACCCAAACGTAAGAAGTTGTCCATTCCACTTTTTTTGAATGAATTTGTTTTGGGTTCTCCACCTTGTATTCTTTTCCAGTCAAAATTTTCATTTAGTGGCATAAACACATAATCATTATCGTCCTTACCTTGTTCAGTTTCTTTGAAGGAGATTTTAAAATATGGTTAAAGGTAACTTTAAGACATTTTATTCATTTATTTTAAGAGGTGATATCAGTTATTTTCAGTATAGTTATCGGATTCTTCTGTTACATTGAATTTTTGCTGACTGCCTATTGGTTTTAAATGCTTGATAACGTGAAAGAGACCTGAAAATAATGCCACCATTCTTCCTCCTCTGAGTGCCAATAAACCTGAAAGGTTGGATAGTTCACGTTTAATTAAATTATCGTTTTGCAAGTCTTTGCTTAGAGCTTCTGGATCATCTATAGAAGCCAAGCATGAAATGACGTAAGACGTTACTTGAATGGCTGATTCTACGAATCCACTGGCTTCCTGCTTTCCTGATACAGCTTGATATCGTTTAAAATATTGTTCGACATCATTCGGAGACAATTTCTTGACATCTCTAAGAGTCATCTGTACACCGAGATATTCTTTTGTAGTTCCTAGGCATGTTAAAATAGCCAAAGACTCTCGTTTAGCTTCGAGATCATCATCGACAGGTTTATCAGATTCATTCACAACTTCGTTCATGATTTCTTCTATTTCAGACATGGTTTTTATAGACAGCATGGTATCTCTAGATAACATTGAAAGGGTTAAAGCAAACAGAAGCATAATTTCGAGTACTTTTGAGTTTTTAACAATTCCACAAACTTTTTGCGAGTTCATTATCCAAATCTCCTCCATAATCTTCAAATAAAGTTTTTGTTCCAATTTGAGATTAGCCTCTCCCCCACGGACGTCTGCTCAACCGAGCGGCCACTTCCGTTCGCCGGCGGTTGGCCTTTGTTTTGAAAAAGCCAATCAGCATCCGTCTATTGTATATCAGATAGCCAATAACGAGATGCGTTAGAATGGGAATCGACACCCACGGAGAAATTTCCGCGAAACGATTCGCGTGGAAAATATTCATTATATTCATGATATTCCATGTTCTCTTTCTATGGAAGAAACTCCCAAGAAAATTGTTCGAAGTTAGTTATTCTGTTTTCTTTGTGCCTGCACTCTGAACAACGACAGAGTTAGAGTTTTCGGTAAAAGGTCTATGGATATTCCTGGTATAATCAAAAGTGCGATCGACATCGACGCAACCGTGCTTTCATCAAGTGACCTCTTAATTTGTACAGATTGTTACAAGAAGCTTCTCAAATTTGAGAAGATTTTAACCAACCTCCGTTCACTACAAAGGGACCTAAAAGAAAACTGCGAAAA
Source organism: Ricordea florida (assembly GCA_949710005.1). NCBI lineage: Eukaryota > Metazoa > Cnidaria > Anthozoa > Corallimorpharia > Ricordeidae > Ricordea > Ricordea florida. The sequence continues at coordinate 17,387,919 of OX453274.1, read as the reverse complement.
GGGAGGCTTAAGGAGCAAGAGATTACGGAAGGATTCGACGTTAGCGGAAGACCTCGCCCTTTTAATTGAACAATCAACGACTGAACAATCAACGACTCGGTCATGTCGTGGCAGTAGTACTGGCGCAAAATCTTTGAAATTCACTACCACTTGTACGTCTTCTTTGGGGCCAGAGCCATTTCAAGAGTCAGTTGTTGATTTCAGTTTTAATTTTTGCCATCCAGCGCCAACACGTTACCTTACATCAACCCCTGAGGCCAAGGTTAAGTCGTCGTCTCATGTATCTGCTTCCAAGCCAAACGTCGAGACTCCGACCACCTGGATAAAACTCGTTATTCAGTACCCTAGCAAGCCCGTGACTAAAAAACTTCCAAAGGACTACGAGGCTATAGAAAAGGCGCTTGCCTATGGACCACCACAGAGACTGGCAAACGTGGTCGTCAAATGCAAGGATTTAAACAAACTTGTTGTTCAAAATGTAATGAAACTTGTGTCGAACGAAGTAAGCGCCCTCTGCTCTAGAAACAATCCATCATTATTAAGAAAGTGCAACAAGGAGGACCTCGTAAATTTCGATTTACAATCGGTTTGCGAGGAGTGGAAAGAAAGAGCACCACTGTTTTTTTCTTTCCTCATGACGTGTTCCACAGGTATCCGGTCGATTAGCCCCCAAGTCGATTAGCCCCCAAGTAAAAGTCGACCAACCCCCAACGAAAATCTGTTTTCAACTTACTAGATTACACTTCTTCGGGTTTCTCGTTGTTTTACTAATGCTTGAAATTGAAGTCAATAACTTTAAGATCGTTTGTTCGTTCGTTCGTCCGTTGAGGGTGACCGGATTTCCTTTCTTCTTTAATCTTTACTTTGCGTTTAAAAACTTCATGACTTTTGCTTGGTTTAAGATTTTTAGAACGAGATTTTAGTTCTGAATGTATATGAAGTAAACAACATTTACAAGATACAGCTCTAATCGATCAGATCAACTGATTTTTTTTAGATCGCAACAGGCTACAATTTCGTCAACATCAAAAACGTTTGGCTCGTGGACCATCGCAGGTTTGTTAGAATGCCGATGTCAGCGTCACGAGTAGATAATTTAGATCGCAAGTTCTAATCCAAGCATTAGTAAAACAATGAGAAACACGAAGAAGAGTTATCTAGTAATTTGAAAACAGATTTTCGTTTGGGGCTAGTCGACTTTTACTTGGGGGCTAATCGACTTAGTGGGAGCTAATCGACTGGGGGCTAATCGACTTGGGGGCTAATCGACCTACAACCGTTCCACACATGAAAGCGTGAAATGGCTACCGATTGTTGCAGTTGCTGGCTCTGTGCTTCTTAAACAGCGTGACCCGCAAATGAATGCAACTGCAAATGGTTTAGGAGTCCACATCAAAACAGGCTCAACTGCGGTAAAGAATTGTTTAACTCTTTTGTCATTTGAGTTTCATTTAGAATAATATAATAAATATCGAGAGTATGTCATTAGCTAGTTGGAGATATTGATGTAAACTAAGGACAATTGAAAAGTTAGGTGTACATTGTGCCATGTTAAGCAAAGTTTTAGAAACTGAAGTTATCTTGAGTGTTTGAATAACATGAATAAATATAGGCTAGACTTAATATTTGTCATGTCATAGCTTGAAAGATTATTTGAATTAAAATGGTCTATGTAGCCAAAATTCTCTATGCATTTAAACCCCCAAATTACAGTTTCTCTTTTTTACATGTAATACTAAGCTTTTAGTGAAACTGATTAGTGCTTGATAAAGCCAAATGAGGCGAGATAATTTTTAAGTCTTGAAGGTCTGGACCCCGGGGGGTACTCTCATAAATTTCGGACAGGTGTGTACCGCGAAGGGTATCAAACCCTGACCCTATTTAAGGATGAAGCAAACGAAAATTGATACCCTATTTATGGCCCAAACCCAAAAAATGACACCCTATGCAAGGGAAAAACAAAAACTAAAAATAGCTTGAACGGAAAAAAAGAGTCTTAATAAAATCGCTATTACTTCATTTGATCATTTGTTTTCCACTTAACTGGGTATTTACGAACCGCTATGTTAGCTGATACAATTAGTCACCCTGTCTAACGATCACACTGGGAACACTATGCCAACATGGGCAAAATTGATACCCTATTTAAGGATGGAGAACCTCAAAAACCATACCCCATCCCGCGGCACATACCTATATAGCCCATATATGGGAGTACTGGTCTAGACATATATGGTGGTCTGGAACACAATTTTCAGCTTTTTTTTAAGATGTTTCAAAACCAATGTTTTTCACCCGGGGCTATTATTATATTCCTAACTACACATATTTTAAGATTTTGGGTAGCGCAATTGTTAGCTGTGGTCTTTTATATGTAGAAAAAAACTATCTTTTAACACATTTATGTAGTCTACATTCTGTTAAATTTTGTGCTGTTCTCCAAACATGTCTAATTTGGTTAAATTTTTTTCTGATGCCCATAGGCCACCTTGCACAGATTATCAAAGCTAAAAGTCACATGTTCTAATACATGCGCTTTGAACAAGCTTGATATTTTGAGTATGAACCATGACAACCCATTGAAAACTGCCAAAGAACAAATTTCTGAAGAGAATTTGAAGTTCAAGCAACAGACAGCAAGGGCAGTTGCTGCAGCACATGTTTGCTCCAACACTTGTACGGAAGATTGTGTGCCTTCCCAACTTGCATCTCAAGCAAATGCATCTGTAAAGGAACAACTAAAGGCCTGTCAACCAGGATTTACAATTACCTTTGATAACATTGATTTAGAAATCAATGGGAAGAACATGACAATGTCTCAACAAAACAGAAACATCCGCTGGGTTAATCACAAGATGTTTTTAAACAGGGTTTCCGGGAATTTGTTACCGTCTGATGGCCCAAGATGTGATTTGTCAACTGTCCAAAACAGTAATTTTCTACCTAATGTTCTTGATCAACAAAGGCAACGTTCCAACTACATCATTCTTGTATCTCGAATACTGGTGCAGTACTTTGATGCATATGAGCCTTTGAGAGATGCATTCAGCACATGCCCCATAAATATAGCATGGAGATGTCTGAACAATCCGTAAAGGTGAAAAAGCTACATAATATTAACAATACAGCCCACTCTAAACTGGATATACTCAGTTTCAACGTTGTTAAGCTGACTGTGTGTGTCTGTACAGTAGGCTCACTGTGGCCATGTATGTTTAATTACATTATATGAATTCATCTTCTCTTAAAATATAGCAATCCTATATCAAACAATTACTTCCATAGGCACCCATTGGCTTTTGTTATGTCATATCCAAGAGCATGAGAAACACCCAAATATTAGTATGTGTTCTGTAAACCTATCAGCACTTATTAATGCATTATACCATAGGCATTGGTCTTATTTTACTATTGAATGCTTGAAAACCTGTACCAAAACAACACCAAACACCCCCAGCTTTTGTCCTTTATTCCTAGCCCAGCCCTCATACCGAATCTATTACAAGGGAGGTAGAGGTAACAACATCGCACATGATTTGGAGGTGGAACACAGCAACGTGTACAATAAGGGAGGAATAAAAAATCTTGGCCCCAATGTCACCGAGAAAGCAGTGCAGCGAATTTCCTTTTCTGAAAGTGCAACAATGTCAATGGCAAGATGTATTGATCAAAGCATCAACCGGCTACGTGGATCTGGGCAGCACACCAGCAGCTCAACAGAAAGAGACCTTGATGAATTGATCAAGCGAGCAGAGCAAATGGAGGTGTTCATTGCAAAACCTTTTCGGGAGTACCAACACTTTGCAAGTTTTGACAGAGACCCTTTCAAGAACTTGAACATGTCAAAAATGCACAACTGGATAAATCAGCATCAAAGAAATGTCCTTCGTGGAAATAAGGCACGATAATTTTATTGTCTCCAAATCCGAGGTGGCCGAGGTGGGGGTCTGGGGCTCATTTATGAAACAGCGCTAGCGGGTGTTGTTAGCCGCGCATGCGTATTATGTATCTTCATTCTGGCACACGTGTTCTGGGTCGCCGTCTTGTAGCGATCGTGTAGTTATTGTTATTAAACCGTTTGGACTTCGCTATTTTCGGGTTGTCTTGTCCTCATTACTGGCGTGGTGGCAGCGGTGGAATCATATCCACGTCTCGAACGAAGAGAAAGCTAGCTCAGTGGCGGATTTTACACTCGAATTTCCACACCAGGAGACAGCGAGTCAGCTCAGCCGATAGCTGTTTGTTCCTTCGGTCATCGAACACAAGGAATTAAAGTTAAGTGCAGTAGTTGAAAAGTGGGCATTCTGGGACAAAAAGGGCGTGGTCACAAAAAGTTGGGGGACTGGAAACTAAAAATTCACTCGGCCAATTTTGGGAAAAGGGCGTGGTCACTTTTGGGCCGGTTTTATGAATATTTAATTAGGGTGTGGTGGGGTGAGTGATTTTTTAAAGAATGGAAAATTATTTTGGAGGGTGTAGTGATTGACATATCTTTGAGCAAAGAGAGCAATTCAAAATGTATTACAATTATTTAGATTAGATGGATTACGAAGTTGAGGAATCAGAAAAATTCAAGTTGATCAGATTTAATATAGATCGTTTGGAGCATCGTGAATTCATAGAGAGAATAATACCAGATTTGGTTAAATACTTTTCACGTTATGAAATGGTTATTGAAGGAGTTGGATTAAGTGTTTCATTTCGTAATTGTGCTGGATCTTGTATAATTAGGTGTGAAGTAGACGACTTTATGAATGGATTGTCGACTGATGAGATTCTTATAGAGGTCCATAATCGAGCTGATGATATTCGTGAATTGTTTTTTGATTTGAATGAAGAGCATTTGGTTTCGATTGAGGACTTGGAGTGGTTTAATGATTTGAGATCTAGACCTATTAATTATATGGATTATGAGATTGAATATATGGAACTTTATTTACGTATTTCATATATCAAAGGGCAAAAAAAAAATACGTTTGAGCAGTGCATTGATGAGTTACTATATGAGTCCTGTAGGAGGATGCATAAGCGCGCTTTTTATGGAGAATTATTGGATGAATTAATGCCTATAGCGTGGCATCCAACTAGGATACTTGAATGGTGTCTTGATGTAGAGGAGTTAAAGTATTTGAAAGAACGATGGGGGATTGATTGGTAATAGTAGAATATACCTTTGTAACACGTTTCATGTTACAAAAGTTTAAAAGTTAAATAAGTTATTAAATAGTATAGTGATTGATTTAAGGCTTATTATTTATTAAGTCAATGATGCTATGGAGAATTTACCAGTAACAGAGTTGAGAGCAATAGCTAAAAAAGCTGGGGTAAAGGTTAGTAAATTCAGAAAGGCTGAATTACTAGAAGCTTTAGCAGATGTTCAACCTGAGAATTTAACAGTGAGGGCATTGAGAATCATAGCCAAGAAGATTGGTACACAAGGCTATGCTAAGATGCGTAAAACAGAACTAATTAATGTTGTTGGATCCACACAAGTATTTGAATCTAATATTCCAATTTCTGGACCAATCAGACCTACAACAGCAAAACCATCTCGTGCTTCATATAGAAAGGCCATTGATTTGGTTAAGAATGAAATTAAGAAGACTATAGATTGGATAGGATCTAATGTTACAGATCCAATAAAGAGGGCTGTTACAGAGAGATTAAGAAACCTTAGGAAAAAGGTAACTAGAATTTTCAAAGAGAAACCTGATTACTTTATTCCTGAGAAACATGAGAAGGCTTTGAAAGGTTTTCTGAAGACATATATAGTAAAGGGTAGAAGCGGCTATGATCCGACTTCCTTAAGAATATTAGATCACAATTCTATGTATTGATGCGTAAACAGAAGAAGCCATTCAAGTTGAAGTGTATTTTTTCATGTGGCTTCATAAGGAGGGATAACCAGAATAATCGTGTTATTGAGCAAAGTCAAGGTCATTTTCATTCACAGATGGAGACAGTAACAGCTTCAACAAATACATTTACTATGTTTGATAGCATAACGGCTAGACTGATTGAATTGGTCCATAAATATGAGAATGAGCGCTCTGGATGGGTATTTGACCATGTGATAGACTTTCGTGTCCATATAAACCCCTTTCAACCGTTTTCTGGAACTTCATATATTAAACTACCACCCAAATTGGCTGCCAAGAAGGCAATCATAAATGTCAAGAACGAGAAAGACCAGGAGTGCTTCAAATGGGCAGTGACATCTGCTGTGTTCCCTATAGATATTCATCCTAAAAGGCTGAATAAGGAGATGAGAGAAAATTCGGAGAAACTTGATTGGTCAGGAATAGAGTTTCCAGTGGCAGCACTTGGTACAACCCCGATAGAAAAATTCGAAAGGCAGAACCCATATGGGATCAATATCCTTGGCTATGAGAACGGTGAGCCAACACTAATAAGGCGTAGTAATAAGTCAGGAGTTCCAAAGATAAATCTGCTCTTAATATCAAATGATGAGACAAATCACTACTGCTGGATTAAGAGCATGTCAAGACTTATTAATTATAATAAACATCATGCCACTCGTTTATACTGTGATAACTGCCTAAACTCATTTAATTCAGAAAAGTCACTGGACACACACATGGAATACTGCCTTAACAACGAAGCAGTGAAAGTACAGATGCCCATGGAAGAGGACAGAAACCCAAAGTACATCACTTTCAAGAATCGTAACAGAAAGATGCAAGTCCCATTCTTGGTTTATGCGGATTTCGAGTGCTTTACGGAGAAGATGGACACTTGTTCACCGGACGATAAGGAGAGTTTCACGAATCAATACCAAAAGCACAAGCCATCAGGGTTCTGTTATCTTATTAAGTGTTTTGATGATGAGGTATTTGAGCCCAAGCTCGTGATGCGTACAGCCAAGTTACCTGAGGATGATATCCCACAAATGTTCCAGGAAAGCCTGGAGGAGGATATAAAGGATATATATAAACAATTCAAGTCTGAAAAGGGTCTTATAATGAGGATGAGTGATCATAGGAAGCATGATAAAGCCACTCATTGCCATATTTGTGAGGGTGAGTTGGGAGGTGATAAGGTGATCGACCATTGTCATATTACAGGTAGGTATAGAGGGGCAGCTCATAGTAAATGCAATCTGGAATTTAAGGTTCCAAATTTCTTCCCAGTCATATTTCACAACTTGTCTGGATATGATAGTCATTTGTTCATTAAGAAGATTGGTGTATCAGAGGGTAATATAAACTGCATACCACTAAACGATGAGAAATATATTTCGTTTACAAAGGAGATTGTAGTCGATTCTTTCAAGAAGGAAGATGATAAGGAGCTTCAGATTAAACGGTACATTAGATTCATAGATAGTTTTAGATTCATGGCCAGTGGTCTCGCTAGTTTGGTAGGTAATCTACCAAGAGAATCTGTGGAGAATCTTGAGAGGTTTTATGAAGGAGAAAAGCTTAATTTATTGGCTAGAAAGGGCGTATTTCCATATGATTGGTTCGATGGTTTTGATAAGCTAGAAGTTTTAAATCTACCACCAAAGGAGGAATTTTATTCTAAACTTTATGATGTTGATATATCCGAGGACGACTATAAACATGCTGAAATTGTATGGGAAACATTTGGTATGGAAAATTTTAGGGATTACCATGATCTTTACTTGAAAACGGATGTACTTTTATTAGCTGATGTATTTGAGAACTTTAGGGGCGTATGTACGACTAATTATAAGTTAGATCCTGCATGGTACTATACTGCACCTGGATTGGCATGGGATGCCACATTGAAAATAACTAAGGTGGAATTGGAGCTTTTGAGAGATCCAGATATGCTTATTATGATTGAAAATGGCATCAGAGGTGGAATCTCAATGATTTCAACTAGGTATGGTAAAGCTAACAACTCATATATGAAGGAGTATGATTCAGCCCTGCCTACAAAGTACATCACATATTTGGATGCGAATGGACTTTATGGCCACGCAATGACCAAGGCTTTACCAACTCATGGTTTTGATTGGATGGATGACCAAGAATTATCAAGCTGGAGAGGCCATCCATGCATATTGGAAGTGGATTTGGAATACCCACACCAGCTACATGATTTACATAATGATTATCCCTTAGCTCCAGAGAGACTGGATGTAGAAGGTGTTGATAAGTTAATTCCAAATTTGAGGGACAAAACTAAGTATATATTACATCATGAAGCACTGAAACAGTATTTATCTTTAGGATTAAAATTAATCAAAGTACACAGAGGGATTAAATTCGAAGAATCAGAGTGGTTAAGGCCTTACATTGACTTGAACAATAGTCTTAGAGCTAAAGCTGAGAATGATTTTGAAAAGGATTTCTTCAAACTAATGAACAACTCAGTATTTGGTAAGACTATGGAGAATATTAGGAAGAGAGTGGACATCCATTTAGTTACGAATGAGAAGAAAGCGCGTAAGTTGATTGTGAAGCCAAACTTTCATCATAGGAATATCTTCTGTGAGAAATTGACTGCTTTTCATATGAAGAAAACTAAACTGCTCTTTGATAAACCTATTTATTTAGGATTGGCTATTCTGGATTTGAGTAAAATAACCATGTATGATTTTCATTACAATTACATAAAACCTAAGTATGGGGAGAAAGCCAAGTTGTTATTCACAGATACAGATTCCTTAGCATATGAGATTCAGACTGATGACTTTTACAATGATATAAGTCCAGATGTGAGGGAGAAATTTGATACCAGCAACTATCCCAAGAATCACCCATCTGGAATTGAAACGGGAGTGAACAAGAAAGTTGGAGGTATGTTCAAGGATGAAGCTGGTGGTGAACAGATTACGGAATTTGTGGGTTTAAGAGCCAAGTTATATGCTTTCAAAACAGATAAACAGGCTGAAGTGAAGAAGTGTAAGGGTGTGAATAAGGCAGTGGTGAGTAAGAGTATAAGTTTTGAGGATTACAAGACTTGTCTTTTCAGTGGCCAATCCCAGAGAAGGAAGATGAATACCATAAGGAGTCATAAGCATGAAATGTACACTGAAACGGTTAATAAGATTGCATTATCACGCGAGGATGACAAACGTTTGATAATGGAAGATGGAGTAAATACTTTTGCACATGGTCATTTTAGAACGCTAGAAGGAGGTAATTCAGTGTCTTGAGGCACAAACTGAAGTTCCTCACGAACGAATCCTCGTTTTGGACCTCCATCTAAATAGTACAAGACTGGTTGACCAGGCTCAACTATGGTTCGGGTTAAATCATAGACCTCAAGGCTTCATATGGGATCAGTAGCCCTTCGTTTGTCTCCACCTTCATCTTCACCAGGGGCATATAAATACCTGACTTCAACATCTGGAGGTAATCTCTTCTCATCCAATCCCACAGGCCGCTTATACTCTGGAGTTTTAGTATCAATTGACTCCATTTTCAAAGCCTCATTAGGCTCTTTACCAGTAATACGGGTTGGTTCACTATTCAGGGTTTTCATTATGGCGGGCAATCTGTTCACCCAAACTGTGGATATGTTACCACTAACCATCTCTTGAGCGTATTGATGGCTGAATAATTTCTCACCAAGAGTCCTATTGGCTCTTTCAACAAAAGCCTGGGCTCTATGATTCCCAGCTTCACTCCGCTGGATTGTAACTTTATGCTTATTCATCAGATTTGTCACATCACCCTTGAATTCTGTGCCTGGATCCACCATTAATGTTTGTGGCCATTCCAACTTACGAGAATAAATCCTCTCAAAGGCATTGGCAACTTCACCACTGTCCTTTGAGGTCAATGCCTCAGCATCCTTATACCTTGAAGCAATATCAATCACAACTAGTGCATAGCGGTATGTTTTTCTTCTCACTGTATCATGAGGAAGAAACAACAAGTCCGCTTGATGAATCTGATTGGGCTCATTAACTCTCCAATGTGGCTTTGGTATATACTTGGGAGCTGGGAGGTATATTTGCCACAAGGCTTGCTTTTCCAACCATTCTTTGGCAATCTTTTCACTAACTTTGGCTGCTTTGGCCAATTTGGGTATGGCTGAGTATCCTTTCCAGTATCCATCAGTGGAGTAATATAATCGACTTAAAACATCCGAATAACTCATTTATAAATAAGTCTGTGAATATTTTAAATGGATGATGGTAATGTTATATCAGGATTTATTGATCCCAATCGTGTTCCAAGGACTCGTAAAGCTTTGAAGGCAAGGTCTTCATTAAATCGTATCACATTAAATCCCTCATCAGCAAATCCTGGTGAGACATTATTCATTGACATACCAAAACTGGAGAATAATATGGTGATTGTGCCTGGCAGCGTTTACATCACTTTTGATATTACTGTAACAGGTCATAAAAACAACACCCTTGTTAATAACTTGGGAAGGAATCTAATTTCACAACAAAGGGTTCTATTCGGTGGTGAAATTATAGAGGAAATTAATAGGTTTGATTTATTCAAGACTTATCACGATTTGTTTTTGGATAAAGCAGATCGTGAGAATAGATTGAGACAGGGCATATCATCTGAGAATGTTAGGAAAATTAGAACAAATGCCGGGGACAAAGCATCAATTGCAAGGGATAATCTTATAGCTGCTATACATAACACTAGGTATGCAATACCATTGGACCATACAATACTAAAAGATCATGGACTATTCTATCCAAGAGCCTTACCTCATCAACTAACATTTGAAATAACTCTAGCTCCAGTTTCTAATGTAGTGGTTTACACAAACAATGAAACACGACCTGATTATAAATTAACAAATATGGAACTGGAGTATCAATGCATATTAAGTGATTATTTAGCTAATCAAGCTATTGCATCATATAGAAATGGAAGGCCATTCACGTATGAGAAGATACTTCTTCACAAAACTTTTAAAATCTCTGAGACTAATGATGATGTGATTAGTCAGCATATTAACGTGCCTAAGAGATCTATGACTGGGATACTATGTCTTTTCGTAGCTCCTTTTTCAGCGGGTGCTAGGGATTCTGAGATCTTTGTAAACCCAAATATTACATCATTTAAAATTACCTTAGATGGAGTGCCGAACCGTCTTTATTTGAAAGGCATGGTACCTACTGATTTATGGCAATCTATAATTAAACGAGTTGGTGTAAGTGATTCTATCAATGAAGTTGATTTCTACACGAATAAGTTTGCTTTGTGGATTGACATGAGGACTTACCCAGATAATAATATTCATGGAAACGGTTTGAAGATCACTAATACTCGTGATGGTGTAAATTTAGAGATTAGAAGGGAGAAGGCCGGAAGTAGAGTTATCACATGTTACATGTTTGTGGTAGCGGATGCAGTTATGGGCATTCTTAATGGTAATTTAGATGAGATAGTATATTAGGTTACCAGATGCTTTCTTCTCACATTGTCTTGAGAAGAAACATTAATCTAAAGGAGTTAGTATATTCAGTAAGGATGAATGAACTCAAAAATATGATCCCCTTCAATTGCATCATCACTGGACCCACAAATTGTGGAAAGACTCAATACCTAGTGGAACAGCTTCGAGGTCATTATAGGCAAGTATTTGATTATATTGTGTTGATTTGTCCAACATATGCCCATAACAAGACTTATAGAGACTTTGCAAAGGAGGACAAACGATTCTTTGTACTGTCACCAGATTCGAGTGATCAGGATGAAATCAACAACTTGTTAATGGATTGCTCATCGTTCTTCTCAGATGTGAATGCACTCATAATATTAGATGATTGTGCAGTTTCGAAAGATCTGAAGAAGAGATCCAATAAATTCATTGATTTAGCTTTCTCTGGCAGGCATATAGGTATATCAGTGTGGGTTCTCACTCAGCAGCTCACATCCATAGCCAAACCGTTCAGGGAGAATGTAGCTTGTGTGGTTTCATTCCATAATCCATCACAAACGGCAATGAAGATGCTTTTTGAGGAATATGGTGGAGACTTGGATGCTGAGACTTGTAAAAAATATAAGAAGCATCTTAAGACTGAAAAGTATGCCAGACTATGCTTCTCCCTTAGGCATCCATTCAAAAATTATTTAGAGATTCCAGCACTTACAGCATAATCATGGCGACTCCTGAAGATATCATGAATGATCAAACCGCTGGAAATGATCAAGTAGTAACCACTGATGATGATTTGAAGTCTAAAAGAGAAGAACTTTCATTACTAGCATGTTTAGGCTCTACTAAGGAGTATATTGGAGTTCAAATGACTTTGGCTGATATATATAAATTATCAGAAAAAGATGTTGAAAAGTACTACAAAAGGTATAAGGTTGTGTCTGGTAAGAATCTGGCTTATGGAATAATAGATCCTCCTTTACATCTAATAGCCAAATTAGGTAATCGGTTTCTTAGTAATTATGGTAGAATAGATGATGTGGAAGCTCTAGTAAATGAATGGAAAAGTAACCAATTGATTAAACAATGGCTATCAGAAATCTCTGGTTTATTAGTATTGAAGGGTGGCATATTTGCTACATTAATAATAGGACTTATTACCACTATTAAGCATTTCAAAATAAGAGAGCCTACTACTGTTTCTGAGCAAATCAATACAGAACATGTTGGAGTTGATACTGTTCGTTGAAAAAATTATGGGTCTAATAAAAATTGAAGACTGAACAAGACTAGACTAGCAATGTTTATAACCTTTCAGAACAAACAAAATGGCGCATTCAAAATCACTCTTTGTTCCTATTAATGAAACTGACTTTGACTGGGACTCCATAATTGTGGAGAAGCCTGTGATGAGCAAAAGGTACAAGTGTGCCTTTTCCAAAGTCTTTGTAATGGATAATGGCAGAAAGAAGGAATTATCTTTCGAGCTGGCAAAACAAGATGTATCAGGGCTATCCTATTCTTACGAGTATGATAAGAGAAAAGATAGGAATGTTAAGGATATGAAAGGAATACAGATCAAATATCCATTGACATCATTCAATACTGTAAATGATCCAACTGAGGAAGAAGAAGAAACTAAGAATAGGATTGATAGAATTATAGAGACTATAGGTTCTACTCTTCAAAAATTCTATGAAGATAAGGACACTCACGGATTAATGCCGGAACTTAGTAAGGCTAAGAAGAAGTTATTAAAAGACGAGCCGGATGATTTGGTGAAAGTACCATATTCTACTCCTAAAAATAAGGATACTGGTGTAGAGGATAAGTTAAAGCCATTATATATGTATCTAGATTTCAAGACATCTGGATCTGGTAGTAAAATCCAATGCCGTACCGCATTCAAGGGTCGTAGAAGGAATGATACTTTTGAAGACTACTTGTGGGAAAAAGATGGTAATACCAGAGAATGTGCTCAAATTTCACTAAAATGGGAAAATATTTACTTTGGTGCACATGGTACAAGTGACTTCATTGCATCAGCAAAATTAGTGGTTCAACAAATCAAACTAAGTAAACCAATTATTGAATTTGAACCAGTGGAAGATGAAGAAGAAGTATTTAGTGCTTCAGATTATGAGGAGGATGAGGAGGATGAGGAGCCACATAAATTTGAAGAAGGAGATACTGTTGAGGAGACGTTGATCGCTGCTGAAAAAGAAAAGCCATCAACATCGAAAAATCGTAAGAAGAAATAAACTTAATTAAGTAGATAGAAATGTTTAGTTTCCTAGTATGACTCTTACTAGGAGACTTAAAGGTTAAACTAGATTAACTCATAACATGTCTGAAGAAGTGCAAACTGAGCAGATTACTAAAGAGCCTTCTGTTAAAATAAAGGTCAAAGACCCTAAAAGAGTAAAGGCTGGTAAAACGTTATCAGAAAAAAATAAGAGGGCTAGAGAAGCTTTGAAACGCGAGGAGGAAAGAGAAAAGGTGCATAATAATGAACCTGGAAAGGATTGGATACTAAATATGTCATTACAAAATGTTATGATTGTGGTTGGTTTGATTGGTGTCGTCTTCTATACTGCATTCACAAATTATAGAGACAGAATACCTGATTTGCATGTACCACCACCTCGTATTTTGAATCCACCACAGCCTAGAATTATAGATAATAGTGCAAGTCAACCTCCCAAAGAAGAAACTAGTTTAAAAGATGAGTGGATGTGATTTATAAAATGTCTGATAATAAGCTGGTGAAGACAGTTACTGACTCTGCAGTGCTCGTTGGATTGGCAGCTGGTATGGGTTGGGCTGCCAAAAGGGCTCTTAAGGAGACATTCACTGGTGACCCGTCGACCAATATCATGAATTATAGTAAATGGGTAGTTGTATTGAGTATAAGCATGTATGTCAAAACTTACTTAGAAGATCAGAAAATATTACCACAAAGTGTTTGAGATGGCGAGTATAACAATCATGATTGGAGGAGCAGTCCTCAACGCAACAGCCTTTGCTTGTGGAAATTATTTAGCAAAAATGATTAGTGGCTCATCTACAGCTGATGCTCAACTTGAAAGAGAAAGGCATGACAAAGCAGAAGAGGAATACCAAAAAGATCTTTCTGCCTATGAAAAGAAACGAATGGCTTATAATGACTTCATTAACAAAAGAAAAGGTGATGTCCACCAGGCCTCTGAGAACATATCAAAGACTGATGAAGCGTTAAGATTATACAACGAAATCGGCAATCCTCCCAAATTCTCTGACTATTATAGACCCAATTCAGATCAGAAAAATTGGGAAATGATTTATGTTTCTGGCGGTTTGCTAGCATTGGGATATATTTCTAGCAATTTGTTATAATGACTACGAGACTTTTGAAATCAATTTAGAAAGCTGCCATATTCAACTTCAAATATGGCAACTGCTGATCCTGATTTAGATCCAACTAAACTAAATGAGCCGGGGTATGATGATGGAGATTATGATGATGGGGATAATACACTTTATTTGAGCCCAATCACAAAGACATCAACCACCTATGAAGATCCTGATTAAGAAGAAGAAACTTCATTTGGTGGTGGTGAAACTCAACCCTTAATAGATACCAAGATTAAAGATCAAGATGATGCTGAAAACGAAATCAAAAAATTTTTCCCAAATGCCAAGACTTCTGAGTTCATAAAAGGTGTTGGTAGGTCAATTAGTGGACAAATAGAGAAAGTATTTTTGAAATTGAAGAGGTCAAATGCTCGTGAATACACTTTATTACCAAATGGGGAATTCACTGAAAATTTACCACAAGGGTTAAAAGACAGTCTAGGCCCAAAAAGAGAAGAGGTTGTGGAAATTAATAAAGATGAGATAACTAAGAAAAAAGATAAGGTTACTAAACTCTAGGACAAATTAAGATTCCACAGAGACAAGCCACTTAAAACTCCAGAGTAAATTAGCCAAATGGAAACTATAGAGAGAGAGATTGCTGAGCAGGAGCAGGAGATAGCCAATCTGGAAAAAGAGAACGAGAGAATAGAAGAAGGAATGTCATTGCGGGATCGTGTGAAGGCTATATTCAAGAAATATGGATTCACAGTCTTTGCTGTTGTAAGTGCAGTCGGAGTTGTCATTGGTGTTATAGTCTCCAATCTCTCAAAAGGGCTCTCAAGACTGGGTAAAGGTGTTGGTGATGGACTAAAAACAGTTGGTAAGAAACTAGGCGAGTTATTACCTGGGATGGTGGGTGCTATTGTAAGCTTCCTATTCAAGACTGCAGGAGAGGTCATTTCATTCCTTGGTAAACATGCTTGGTTGTTAATAATGGCAGTTGTACTTTACTTCATAGAGGAATTAAAGAAGAAACGTAAGTGAATATAAACGAAGAGCTATTGCGTCAAAGAGAAAAAGCAAACTGATTGTGTTCATGGCAGTGAAATCTTTACCAAAACATCCAAAGGAAGACCAATGATGAAGTGTAAATGTTCCAGCTGTGGCATTACCAAAACTCGATTCCTCTCAAATTCTGATTATAGAAATTTAAAGGAGACTAAAGAGTAATCCAAAATGTTGAGCATTACCATGTATGAGTCTGAAACTAGGGTGTACCTGGATCCTCCCCTTGAAAAGGTTCGTGAGATACAACTCCTGGATTGTAGAATACCCAAACGATTGGTTAATTTCAAAAACCGCCAGGAATTAGTAAGGGATAATCAACAACAACCCTTCATGATAATCAAGCCAGGTACATATTCATTACGGAGTATCCATGAAATATTTATAGGTGATACAGAGAATGCAAAGATCTCAATTATTGAGACTGATAATGCTGATTATATGTACTCAAATAAGAACTATAAGGTTATACTTTCCAGAGGCCTACAAGTTGGACTGGGGGTGCCTGAAGTCATAAAACCTGGCAAATTATACCCAATAAACCTCCAGATAAAGGAACCACTTAGACTTACTTGTAGCCTGGTGGATAACTTGACATCTTATACAAACAAAGTTCAATCAATGAGCCCAATGAATATCTCTCCCTCATACCTACTTGCAAACATACCTTCACAGGATTACCCAGCCATTCCAGCTCAAAAATATAAGAGCCCCATAAACCACTTCGATTTAAGCATCCTAGACAGTGAATGGAAAAAGCTTGATCTGAAGGGTTCTCCCATCACTGTCAGCTTAAGATTTAGATAACATTTTAAAAGGACGTGATTTTCATGTCAAATATGGTTGAATATAATTCAATATACCCTAAATTAGAAGCAACTGCGCCTCCAACACCCACTGATGGACCATCATTCAGACTTCAACAATGTTGTGATGCCTTGAATAAGCTAAAGTCTGAATTAAGCCACTATGAGACAGTGCTCAAAAAATATAACAGATCCAAGGGTGTACTAATGAATGCAAGCTCTACATGTGGTATATTGTCCTGCGTTTTAGCAGCTGGTGGATTGGGCACATCTCTTAGTGGAGTTGGAATCATAGCATCTGTGCCCTTGGGTGTAGTAAGTGGTGTATTTGTGTGTGCATCTATAGCATGTCAACAAATATCCAAGAATTTATCCAAGAAAGATGTAAAGCATGAAAACACCATTACTCTGGCCAAATCAAAAATAAACACCATTGAAGACTTGGTTTCAAAAGCGCTTCGTGACAATAAGATCTCTGATGAGCAATTCTCATTGATTATAGAAGAGCTTAAGAACTTTGAGAAGCTCAAAGCTGAAATAAGGGCTAAAGCTCAAAAAAATATGAATGGAGAAGACCCATTGGTATTGAGGAAGAGAATACGCAAAGAAATACTCAAAGAACTAAAAGGAGAGTAATAACAATAACTTATGAAAATATTAGATACTAACTTAAAGTTAAAACAATCTATTAGTATAAAATGGGGAACGATACAACCAAAATACGTCAAGCCCAAGCTAAATTTATTAGAAGATACACAAGATGTAACCCTGAAAGATTCTTTCTTACAAAAAAATATAGTGATGATAGAGTAATTGATGTCTTTGAGTGGAGACATTGTAATGTTTACCCTAAATTCAACTTTGAAATAGAACTTGAAATACAAGATGATGGTAGTGTTTCACTCAATGAAATTCCAAAATATTTCAGGGATAAGATTCTTAAGGATCTTGGTATTGATCCTACAAACTAATGACTTAAAAGTTTGAACCCTTCTACCCAAATTCTGGATAGAAGATGGGCTTACTTGATGATTTTAAGAAAAGGTACCCAAAATCTGACTTGAGCCAATTTAAATTCTATTATGATAGCTATGGAGGATTCATAAGCTGGAAGCGTAATGGTACAACAGTCATGTCTTATGATGACCCTACTGGTAAGACATGGACTGATGGCCTCCCACCAAATTTGAAGATATTACTTTGGACTGATCTTGGTTTACATGATGATATAAGCTCATTCCCAGATAGCTTAACCATAACAAATCACCACTACCCAATACCAGCAGTTGACTTTGATGATTTCACAACTGACACCACATCCATGTTAACATCATTAGACATTTACGTTTCAAACACTAAAAAATTCACTGCTAAGATGCGTAACGTTTTCAAATCTCAAGTTGTAACCTTCAAATTTGGAAAGCAAGGCCGAAAGTGGTTGAATGCTCCTGACATGAATTACTGGCCTCAACAACTTAATTTTGCAGTATGGTGTTCAACCTCTGGATGTGGCATAAGCCCTTGTGAGATTCTGAACTACCCCCCAGTAATGGCCGGCTTCATAAAATTCCACATATACTTCACCATAAGGCGAATACTATATGAATTGAGTGTTCCACTCCCTGACGAGCAACCATTTGTCATAAATAATAATCCTTACAGTAAAGTTGCTTATCAAAGATTGTGCGCTGAATTTGGAATCTCTAATAAATCTGATTTTAGATGGAAAGGTGGAAGAAATGGAGGATTAGGTGATATATTCCTTGATTATGGTGCTGGCTACAATGGACGTGGTGGTGGCTTCCAAAATGTCCATATAATTAGAAACTATGATGAAGATGCTGACAAATGGCCTGGTCCAGGTGGAAAATTCTCTGATGACGGTGGTAAGAAGGAAAAGGGTAATCTCATCTCATTCATCCGTAATGATGACTTTGCTGATTACAAATATGCTTGGTTCATCCCTACTAGTGGCTATGGACTCACCAAATCTGGACTTGGTAGATTGAATAGATCTGCTGAGGCTTTTGTTTATTGCGTATTGGGTTCACAGGTTAACACCAGGAATTCGATTGTGGGTACTGGTGGTGGAGCAATCGAGACTCAACAAGAATTCTTGGCTTTATTCGAAAGTAGTGTGATTGAGAATGATATTTCAAGTTCAATTCAAAGATACCAGTTAGCCACTCAAGAAGCTAAGTTAAGACTTGATTTAGCCATTGCACCTGGAGTATGGTTAATGCCAAGTAATATGATCATAAACACAGAGAGTGTGGTTGGTTATAATAACAACCTTCTGAAAGCCACTAATGACATGAAATTTGGTGTTAACACAAATGTAAACTTAGAGACTAAGACTGTGGGAATAAGCCATAATCTAGGCTCTTCAAAAGTTAAGTTACCACATGCAGCTGTAAGACCCAAACCATCAACATCAAAGATTGCTTCTCAACCTATAGTCAAAGAATCCTCACCAGAAAAGACAACTACTAATCATGAGGATATTCTAATAGTGTTAACCATTGCAGCTGCAGTCATAGCTTGGATTATTTTCAGATGAAAATTGAAATTCTAAAATAACTAATCAATCCATTTGTATATCAATGCATCACTAGCAATTGTTGGTAGCAGACATTTTGAAGATTATTATTTCTTAAAGCTAAAACTAAATAAAGCTCTTAAGAAATGGGAATTAAATCTTTCAGACATTAAATATATAGTCTCTGGTGGCGCAACGGGTGTTGACACTATGGCTGAATATTTTGCAATTGATAATAAGATACCATTTCATGAAATTTTACCTGAATGGCATATTTATGGAAGAAATGCTGGGCCTATTCGTAATAAGGAAATTATGAAGATTGTGACGCATGTACTAGCATTACCCTCACATACATCAACAGGGACTAAATCAGCCATTAGAATTGCTAGACAGTTCAAAAGAGATATTTTAGTATTTTATGTGGATAAAAAGTATTAGTTTGTTTGTAAACTTTTGTAACATGAAACGTGTTACAAAGGTATGTCCAAAAAATTATCAATTAACCACCCCAAACTATTTTCAAAAACTTTAACTCCTCCACATCAAAACACCATTCAAGAACCCTACTTGGATGCCATGCTATAGGCATTAGTTCATCATATAAGTCTTTGTAGAAAGCACGCTTATGTATTACCTTATTATCCTCATATAATAACTTATAGCTAGTATCTACATATATAATAACTTCCAAGTAATTGATATAAATATTATAATGATCATCATTAGCAGATTCACATACCCCCTTAACAAGCTCATCAGTATACAACTCATCAATCCCAAAGTCCTTTCTAAAGTATTCTATAAACCTAAAATTATTAATACAAAACATAAAACGAATTTGATCAATAAACCCACGATTCTTTGAAATATTATATAATAGATCTGTCTTTATTGAAATTATAAAATCATGAACACCCAGTCTTTTTTCATTAAGATATTCCAACTCAATCAATCCATCTTTTATATTAAATGCATCTTTTTCCAAAATCTCATAAATTTCTTCCATATAATTAAATCCATACCCACACTTCTTATTTTTCTTCTTCTTCTTCTCATTCTTTTTCTTATTATTCTTCCTTTTATAAGGCATCTCACAAATTCTCCAAAATATACCAATCGCTACCCCACCCAAAATATTTTTTCATTTTTTAATTATTACTCACCCCACCCCCCACAAAGATACAATTTTGACCACACCCTAATTAAATATTCATAAAACCGGCCCAAAAGTGACCACGCCCTTTTCCCAAAATTGGCCGAGTGAATTTTTAGTTTCCAGTCCCCCAACTTTTTGTGACCACACCCTTTTTGTCCCAGAATGCCCACTTTTCAACTACTAGTGCACATTTAGTCTTCCTGTTACTTGAACACAACTATGAATGCACGGGCACCTGAACAATGGTCCCTTACCAAACACGAAACCATAACGTCCTTCGAAGCCTGGAGGCAGAACCTTCAGTACACTCTTTCGCTCGATCGCCACTTTGCAAGCTTTCTAGCTGACGACGTGTCATGGTTGAAGAAGTCCCCTGGTAATCCTCTTCGCGGCTTCCAAGACGACGCCGAATCTGTTCCTCAAGCTTCCCGCCGAACAGCACAACAAAAGTGTACCCATTTGGAACTTATGTTAGGGCAAATTGCGAACTACTGCCCTGTCATTTCTCGTAACACCATTGTCAAGAACTCGACCTCCATGAGATCCATCTGGCAAGCGATCCGTCTTCACTTCGGGTTTCAGTCAACTGGCGCCCACTTCCTTGACTTCAACACTATTAAACTCGCCCCAGATGAGCGTCCTGAGGACCTATATCAGCGCCTCATGTCCTTTATTGAAGACAATTTGTTGTTGGCAAATGGGAGTATCTCCCATCATGGTTTTGTCCCTGACTCAGACGAGGAGATGTCCCCAACCCTAGAAAATCTGGTCGTACTAACTTGGCTGAGACTAGTCCATGCTGACCTTCCTAGCCTGGTTAAGCAACGCTATGGCACCGAACTTCGGTCCAGGTCTCTCGCTTCTCTCAAGCCTGAAATTTCCCAAGCATAATGCAGTATGGCGTCGTTACGAGCGGTTGTGTGCTATTTTGCTCTGTTCACTTTTGCTATTTTCTACATAAAAAAGCAAGCCTTCTGCAGTTCAAACGTACTATACGATATGGAGCAATGCCAGGGTTTACAAGAAACCTTTATCTACTCTTCGCTTTGGTCCTACCGCCAGATAAATGGAATTGGGCATCGAACATCGAGAACTTCGCTAATTCAGCTCCTGCTTCTCCTATCAGGCGATATCGAAACTTGTCCTGGACCGATTGATAGGTGTGGCTCGTGCTTAAAAGCTTTGAAGAAAAGACAAAGCAGGATGGCTTGTTCGCAATGTCATTTAAAGTTTCACCTGAAATGCTTCTGCTCCGATGATAGCGGAGTCATCTGCAATTCTTGTCTGTTTAACAACAACACCCAAGATGGAGCTGACCAAGATCAACAAGAAGATGCTCAACGATATGTCATCCCCGAACTTAGCGAGCTTCTCTCTAAAAAGGGCCTTAAAATTCTGCATCAAAATATTAAAGGTTTATTGGCAAACAAAACTATCATCTGTCAAATCCTGGATGGCTCTAGGAACATACACATCTTTTCGGTCAGTGAAACACATTTATCCACCGAAAGCGAAGCCGAGGTTCAAATTGAAGGTTATACGTTTATTGCAAAGTCAAGGGCTTCTGGTCAAGGTGGAGGTGTTGGTGTTTATATTTCTTTATCTATTCCCTTTCAAAGACGAATGGATCTCGAGCAAGAGGATATTGAATGCATTTGGATTGAAATTTTATTTCCTAAAACCAAAAGTTTTCTAGTTGGAATTATTTACCGCCCTCCGGATTCTTCTAAACATCTCTGCGCAAATTTTAATTGCAAATTTGAATCAATGCTTTCGACAATATCAGCTGAAAACAAGGAATGTATTCTCTTAGGCGACATTAACTGTAATTTTTTGGTGTCCTCGGATCACAAAGAAATGAAATCCATTCTCACCTATTTTGGTCTGAAACAACTCATTACTACCCCCACGAGAATTACGCGTGAGTCCAAGACCCTAATTGATGTTATTTGCAGTAACGTACCACATAACATATCTTCGGTGAAAGTAATTCCAGCTAGCCTGAGTGATCATGAGCTCATTGGATGTGCTCGCAAGCTAAACAATGCTAAGTTCAATCCGCGAATCATTACTTGCCGGAATTTTGCTAACTATGACCCCAAGCCATTTTGCGAAGAGCTAAATTCTGCGAATTTTGAAGAAGTTTATTCATCTGTCAGCATAAGCGAGGCATGGGCCTCTTTTCGTGACATACTGCAACAGTGTATCGACAAGCACGCTCCTCTAATCTTAAAGAAGGTCAAAGGCCGACTATGTCCTTGGCTGACTCCGGATGTCAAAAAAGAGATGAATCTCAGGGATGGTTTGCTCAGGAAAGCCCGTCGTACTAATCAAGAAAACGATTGGTCTTCTTATAAACGGCAACGCAACAGAGTTTCTGGCCTTGTTCAAAAAAAGCAAAAGCAGATATCATCGCGATCTTTTTAAAGATTGTGCTGACTCTCCGGATAAATTTTGGGCAGCCATCAAGAAACTCTATCCTACCAAGTCGCCTTCTGATCAAGGTTCGGCGTTTGTGATAAATGGATCGAAGTCAACTGACAAAAGCTTCATTGCAAATAGCTTCTGCGAATATTTCAGTTCCATTGCCAGATGTCTGAAAGGGAAATCAATCTTACTCCGTGACTTTGTCTGGAGCAAACCTGCTGAAGAAAATCTTCCCAAGCAATTCACGGGAAGTCAGTTTACTTTTAAAGCTGTGAAAGAATCAGACATTCTTAAGGAGCTAAAAAATCTTAAGCGGAAAAAAGCGTCTGGACTGGATAATTTCCCCCCGGGACTGCTCAAAGACGCTGCCTATGTTTTAACCACGCCTTTGACATTTATCATCAATTTATCTCTAAAAACTGGAGTTGTGCCTAGTGAGTGGAAAGTGGCAAAGGGGATCCCTCTATACAAATCAGGGTCTCTGGCTGAGGTTGACAATTACAGGCCTATCTCAATTCTCCCTACTTTGTCAAAGATCTTGGAAAGGATAGTCTATAAGCAGCTGATGGCTCATTTAGAGCGTCATAATCTACTTTTTGAGTACCAATTTGGTTTCCGTCCGAACCGCTCAACGGAACTAGCTGTTACTTACTTCACTGATCTCATCAGAAAGGAGGCCGATAGTGGAAAGGCGACAGGAGCAGTTTTTATTGACTTATCAAAGGCACTCGATACCATTAGTCATTGCATTTTATTGAGTAAACTGTCCCGTTTTGGTGTATATGATATGGAACTTCAGTGGTTTACTGATTGTTTATTCCATCGTAAGCAGATCGTTCAATTTCACGGTGTGCTTTCTGAACCAAATCCAATTAACACTGGAGTTCCGCAAGGGAGTATTCTTGGGCCCCTCCTTTTTCTCATCTTCTTTAATGATGTGCATAGTCCGCTTCGTCATTGTAAGATTATCACTTACGCTGACGATACGGTGATTTTTACATCCTCAAGTGATATTGATGCGATACAAAGCAGTCTTTCACAGGACTTAGATAATCTATCTAACTGGTTTCGTGATAATGAACTTATTTTTAATCTAAAGAAAGGAAAATCTGAGGTGATGCTGTTTGGTACCGGTAAGCGGTTGAACCTGTTTCAAGGCTGTCAAGTCAAGCTCTCAGTCAACGGTTTTCCCATCAACATCACTACATGTTATAAGTACCTCGGCGTGCATCTGGACCGACACTTAATTTTGAAACTCATTTTCAAAAAATTTACAAGAAGGCAGCAGGAAGAGTGAACCTCTTACGGCGCATCCGTTCCAGTATTGATGCTTTCACTGCCCAACGAATTTACCAGTCGATGATTATGCCAATATTTACGTATTGCGGCTATACTAGTCTTGGATGGTCAGAGTCTCGCAAACGCATGATCCGCTCCATTGAGACCCGAAGCCTTGAAATTATTTCTCCAAAATGCAGTTCGCAGAACTGTGATCTTCGAATTCTAACTGTTGATAACTTTTTACAAAAGAGAGCGTGCTGCTTTGTATTTGACTGCCTTAATGGAACTGCATGCTTTCCATTTAAAGACTATTTTCACCGATTACATCATAACGCTTTAAACACCCGCAACAATGGGAAAACTGCAAAACTACCAAAAGTCAGACTGGATTTTGCGCGCCGTAGCTTTTATTTTTTAGGTGCCTCGATTTTTAATTTATTGCCTTTAAGTTTAAGAAACATTAATTCTAGAGTCTTATTTAGGAAAGCCTTAGACGATTATTACTTGTAAATACTATTCTATTTTCAACGGTTTTTAATATGTATCTTATTTTATATATCTTAATATTTTTAATTCTTAGCAGGACCCCGTTGATAACAGTACTATGCACTGAAGGGTTATCCTGAGAAAATATTCGATTATTATTATTATTATTATTATTATTATTATCATTGGATTCCCTCCTAGAAGAAATCCTCACCACTACGGATGCTACGATTTTGCGCTCGACAGCGTCACAACTCAGGCTACCTTCTGTGAGGGCCCCTTACAGCACACGCCTGCAGCCTCGAACATTTTTGCCAGGCACATTAAACCACAACCTTGGATTCCACGTCTCCTACACTTGGGTACCAGCCATTACCTTCTCCCCGCCTAAGTGGAAGCACCTCGCCCAAGTCTGGCTTTTTCTCTGATACTGTCACCATTGACCCCGAAAACGTCTTACCTGAAGACATCTGCAATCAGTTCCGCCAAGTACTCCAGACTCACGACGATGTCTTGAACCCCTCTATTATCGGTTACAAGGGCGCAGCCGGCCCTATCGAAGCCACTGTCAACATGGGCCCTGTACAGCCCCCTCAGCGCAAGGGCCGTGTTCCCCAATATTCCCGTGACAAGCTAGTCCAGTTGCAAGAACAGTTTGACGAACTGGAACAATGTCTGGTCTTTCAGCGTCCAGAGGACGTTGGGGTCACCGTTGAGTACCTCAATCCATCCTTTCTTGTCAAAAAGCCGTCTGGTGGATTCCGCCTTGTCACTGCTTTTGCAGATGTCGGGCGATACAGCAAATCGCAGCCATCACTGATGCCTGATGTTGACTCGACTCTCCGGACCGTCGCCCCATGGAAGTACATAATTAAGTCTGACCTCACACGCGCCTTCTATTAGATACCGCTTTCAAAGGCTTCCATGAAGTACTGTGGCGTGGCCACCCCATTTTACGGCATCATAGTCTACGCCAGATCTGCCATGGGAATGCCAGGTTCAGAAACTGCGTTAGAAGAATTGATGTGCCGTGTCCTTGGCGACTTCATTCAAGAGGGATGTGCTGCAAAACTCGCCGATGACCTTTACTGTGGCGGCGATACTCCACAAGAGTTCATCTCTAACTGGTCGCACATTCTTGAGGCAACCTAAGACTGTCTGCAATAAAAGCTGTCATCTGCCCCAAGTCAACCACAAGCTTGGGTTAGATCTGGTCACAAGGCTTCTTATCTGCGAGCCCCCATCGCATCGCTGCAATCACGAGCTGCACTCCTCCCGAGTCTGTTAAAGGTTTGCGTTCCTTCATTGGTGCTTACAAGGTCCTTTCCCGTGTACTCCCCCACTGCTCTCGTCTTGTGGATCCGCTGGAATCTTTCTTAGCTGGTCTACAATCTCATGACCTACTTCAGTGGGATGATAACCTTCCCCAAAAGTTTACCGCTGCGCAAGAAGTCCTTACCTCAAACAAGGCCATTGTTCTCCCACGTGCTTCCGATCAACTTTGGATTGTGACTGATGGCTCTGTGACCAAACGCGGTCTGGGAGCTACCTTGTACGTCACTCGCCAGAACCGACTGCTATTAGCCGGCTTTTATAGTGCCAAATTACGCAAGCATCAGGTTACTTGGTTACCCTGCGAAGTGGAGGCACTGTCTATTGCTGCCGCCGTAAAGCATTTTAGTCCATTCATAATCCAATCCAAACACCGTGCCTGTGTCCTAACAGATAGCCAGCCTTGTGTTCAGGCTGTGAACAAACTTTGCCGAGGTGAGTTTTCCGCCAGTCCACGTGTAACTTCCTTCTTAACCACAGTCAGTAGATTCCAAGTTAGCCTCCAGCATCTTGCCGGCAATGCCAATTTACCCTCAGACTTTGCTAGCCGTAATGCCCCGGAATGCCACGAACCCCATTGCCAGATCTGCTCTTTCATTCACGAAACCGACAATTCAGTCGTGCGTGGTATCTCCATTCAAGATATCCTAGACAATACCATGTGCCTACTGTTCACCAGCAGACCGGCATGGTTCAGTGTGCAAAATGAATGCCCCGACCTACGCCGGGTATGCACACACTTGAAACAAGGCACTCGACCATCAAAGAAGTTAACAAACATTAAAGATGTAAAGCGCTATCTCAATGTCTTGTGGTCAAGCGGTACGAATGGCGCTCGGACGTGTTTTTCGTCGTTCCACGTTTTCGATTATTTTGTTGCTGTGTTTTCTGTCAAATAGTAGAATTTTTCCACTAAACGTACAACAGAGCGGATCAGGTGTGGATGTGGGTTGTTATGGAAATGCTAGCAAATCTGTGGAGCTTGTTTCCTTGCCACTTTGTGGTCGCGGGATGCCTCATTTCGGCCGCCATCTGGGAATATATGTGAAAGGATATCACGCCACTAGGATAACTCGTTATCCGAACTCTGTTGCCACTTTCAATCAAGATCGTCTGGCTACTAGTGGTGATATCAGCCTAAATCCTGGACCTGACCGGGCTGTACGTTTGAATAATGGCGTGGAAATTTCCATGTGCCATCTGCGAGAAGCCAGTGAGGTGTAATCAGAAGGGGATTGTTTGCGATGGCTGGGATAGGTGGCATCACATTAAGTGCATTGATATGGATCTCAAGACCTATGTCGCTTTAAGGTTTTCTCGAGACCAATGGCTCTGTAAAGCCAACAGCTGTAATATGCCTTTTGATTTCTCCGACTCGTTCTTCGAGTCTTCATTTTCATCGGATACTATTGAGACTTTATCACCTGCCCACGACGATTCATCTGTCACTTCTACTCTACGAGATAACGATCAACTGGAAAATCGCAGGAAAAGCTGTAATGATATCCTGCTGTGCCATTTGAATATTAACAGTTTACAAAACAAATTTGAAGAGCTTGCCGCTATGATCAGGAAATGAAATATTCATATTATATTCATCAGAGAAACAAAAATTGATTCCACTTATCCTGATAGCCAATTAGCCATTCCAGGCTACACCTTATACCGCAATGACAGGAAAAAAGGAGGTGGAGGTATTCTGGTTTATATATCCACACTACTGCCATGTAAACGGCTAAGAATTACCAGGACCTATAAGACACTGGAACCCCTCGCTGTGGAGATTGGAATTGGCACTACTGACATGATCGTTATAGGCATCTATCGTCCACCTAAATCGGTGTCCGGTAATTATCAACTACAATTGGAAGAAGAACTGAACGGCATTTGCACCTGGGCCTCTTTACGGAGGAACTTTGTCACTGTCATTGGTGATATCAACTTGATAGACTAAGACCAGACAAAAATGAAGGAAAACTACTCTTGGATTTGGAAGTGGAACAAGAACTCACATGTCTTATTGATAAACCAACACGCACAGAGAAAAAAGGGTTAATACACACCTCTACCCTTATTGATGTGCTGTTAACAAATAAACCAGAGCGATTTAATTGCGGTGGTGTTTACTACCCATTACTTAGTGACTATGCCCTTATTTAAGGGATCTTCAAGGAAAAACTTCAACGACACCCAAGTAAATTGATTAATTTTAGAAGCTACAAAAACTTTGATCATGAAAAGTTTACCCGGGACCTCTCTGAAGCGCCTTGGCATGTGGGAGAAGTCTTTGACGATCTGGAAGATCAGGTGTATTATTGGAACACCCTGATGACAAATATCACTGATGAGAATCTCCCTTTAAGAAAGATGAGGGTAAGAGTAAAAGATGTACCATATATGACAACCAACTGGAAGAACGCTATCAGAGCTAAGAGAAGGGCATTAGCAACCTATCAGAAGGACAAATCCGACTCCAACTGGGATGAACTGTGTAAATGGCGTAATGAAGCCACCCGACAAAGGCGGATAGCAATCAAGTCTTATGGGAAGGGTAAATCTGTTCATCTCAAGGATAACCCATCAGACTTTTACAGAACTTTTATGCCATTCTTAGGGTCAAATGCCCCTGCAAAAAGTCCCGAGTTTAATCTCAAAGTAGGTAATGAAATCGTCAAGGATCAAGACAAGGTAGCTGAAACTCTCGCCGATTATTTTGTTTCAATGGCAGATGGCATCGGTGGAGAAAAAGTTGAAAATTTAACGGAAACGGATTTCATCGACCACCAAAGTGTCTTAAAAATAGCACAGCTTTCAATTCAGAATGATGCTATAAGGCTAAACCCTCTTCAAAAAGCGCAAGTTCAAGAAGTAATGGAGTCATTAAAAGTCAAGAAAGCGTCTGGCTGTGACTCCATTCCTCCATTTGCTCTAAAATTTGGAGCAGAGGCTATCGTTATCTCTCTCACTAATTTATTTAACAGATGCATAAGTGAGGGTAAATGGCCACAGTCATGGAAAAAGGGGGAATGGATACCAGTCTTCAAACGTGATGACCCCCTACTAAAAGAGAATTATAGACCTGTCACTGTCCTCCCAGCTGTAGATAAGGTGTTTGAGCAGCAGATTGTAGCTAAGCAACTTGTGGGGATGTTCGACCACCGTTTAGGACAAACCTTGTCGGCCTATCGTAAGACTCATAGCTGCGAGACTACCCTTATTTATCTAATTGAACACTGGAGATTGGCTAGGGACAATAAACAGCTAGGAGGAATTTTATCAACGGATATGTCAAAGGCCTTCGACTCCATGCATCCAGCTCTGTTGCTGAGTAAACTCAGAGCATATGGCTTTGAAGAGAATCTCATCAATTTGTTACGCTCTTATTTATGTGATCGCTCCAACAGAGTGAAGCTGGCATCTCAAAAAAGTTCTTGGAAGCAAGTTAACCGAGGCTGCCCCCAGGGATCAGCGTTAGGACCGTTATTGTGGATTATTTTTCAAAATGACTTAGTCTATGAAATTGAGCAGAATCTAAGCATGTATGCTGATGACCATCAGCTCTTCGAAATCAGCGACAACGTTGCGATGATTAATGACAACCTTAATGCGAGCGCAACAAAAGCCTCTTTATGGTACGAGTCGAACTTACTTAAGGGGAACCTCTCGAAATACCATACCATATTAATCAACAATAAACAGAGGGACAGCAGAGACGAGATAAGCATAAATGTACAAGGAACTGACATTGAATCTCTGGACAGTATTAAGTTATTAGTTGTAACTATTGACAACAAGCTTAATTTCAGTGAGCACATAAATATCACGTGCAAGAAAGCGAACCAGAGGATAGGTGTATTAATGAGACTCAAGAACTTAGTACCAACTGTTGCGAAACTACACCTTTTTAAGGCTGCAATTCTCCCGTATCTCACCTATTGCCATCTTACCTGGCATTTCTGCCGAGCAAGTGACAAGAGAAAACTCGAACGCACCCAGGAGAGGGGTTTGCGTGCAGTATTCAGAGATACCAAATCTAAATATGAGGTACTGCTAAAGAAAGCTAATTTAAAATCTCTGTACGAAAGAAGGCTGCAGGATATAGCTTGTTTGATGTTCAAAGTGAAGCATAATTTGTGCCCTCCAAACGTCAAAAATTTGTTCTCATTGAAAAGTTCCACTTACAACCTTAGAGGCGCAGATTTCCACATTCCCAGATTTAATACTGTCACCTATGGAAAACACTCGTTACGATATATTGGACCTATGCTTTGGAATCGACTCTCAACTAACTTAAAGAACTTACCGTCTCTACAATCTTTCAAAAGACAGATCACGTTAATTAACCTTTCACAGAAAATTGAACATGAATGCAAGAGCTGTGTGTTATGTAGCACGTAATCTACTTACGAATAACTTATTTTAGAATTGTTAGAATTATTGTAAATAATGTAGTTAAATTTTAGTCTTTTTAACTTTTAGTCTTTTTAACTTTATAATTTATTTTATTAATTTTATGTGTCCCCTATTAGTAGAGGGTTTCGACCCTCGGCTAGACTGCATCGACACATTAATAAAGTTATTGATTGATTGATTGATGTCCCCTCCTTATCCAAAGATGGCCTGCTTGTCGTGCAACGCCAACAACCGCTTTCCCCACCCACTGAGCTGATTGTGGTACCTCGCTCTGTACTTGATGGACTACTTACTGCTCTTCACATCAAATTGGACCACCCTTCAAAGCACCAACTTCAAATGGTCATACAACGCCACTTCTTTGCCCTTGATATGAGTACCGCCATCGCCCGCGTGACTAATTCCTGCCACACCTGTGCATCACTTCGAAAGTTTCCTAGCGCCCTTGCCAACCAATCATCAGAAGATCCACCTGAAGTTGTAGGTGTGTCGTTTGCAGCTGATATCATCAGGCGCTACCGCCAGTTCATCCTACTTTTGAGGGAATGTACCACCTCCTACACTGTGTCCTGCCTCGTACCTGATGAAAAGAGTGGTACCCTTTGCGACGCCCTCTCCCGATTGGTCATCGGTCTACATCCCCTTGATGGTCCCCAGGCAAACATACGTGTTGACCCTGCACCCGGATTCGTTTCGCTCAAGAACGCCAATGCCTTACAGCACCTTGGTGTGTCGATCGAGGTTGGTCGCGTCAAGAACATAAACAAGAATCCCGTCGCCGAAAAGGCTGTGCTGGAACTAGAAGAGGAGCTATTACGCCAGGAACCTGGTGGCGGCCCCGCGAGTGAGCTAGGCCTTGCAATTGCCACAGCCCGTTTAAGCTCCCGTCTGCGCGGCCAAGGTCTTTCCTCCCGTGAGTTTTGGACGCAGCGCAACCAATTCACCAACGAACAAATACCCTTGAATGACCTGCACCACATATTAGAAAAACACCAAGCCCGCCAAACCAACCACCAGTTCAGTGAAAGAGCCAAAGGGGGTCTCCGCCGATCCACTCCAGCGACCCCTCTCTTAGTGGGAGACCTGGTATACGTGAAATCTGACCGGGACAAGTCACGGGCCCGAGACCGTTACGTTGTTGTTAGCATCGACGGAGAGTGGTGTTTCATTGAAAAATTCGCTGGCTCTCAACTCAGGGCGACATCCTACAAAGAAAAACTATCTGAGTGTTACAGAGTACCCCGTACTATCCCACCTTTGGCATACCCGACAGCGACAACTATTTTAGATGATGATGAATGTGAGTGGACCCCTGAACAAGCCCCACCTGATCTACCGCCCTCCACTCCACCTGACCTTCTTCGGCCACCTAGCCCGGAACGGTCAGCCTCTCCTCCATGCCAAGCCAAACTCCGACAAGTCACAGCTTCAACCGACACAAGCCATGTTGCAGCTCCAGTCCCTACTCCTCCACCACCAATTACATGAAATTTGCCCGACCAGATTATCTCAGAGTCAAGACCTCAGCGCACACGCAAACCCCCAGTGTATCTCCAGGAATACATACTTGACTAGTGCGTTTAGCCTGATCATTGAGAGTTACATTTAGTTTTTTTTATGACACCCATTGTTTGTTAGAATAGGGTTACGCCAGCCTTGTTGCTGAAGGAAGAAGAAGAGGTTGCGCCAGCGGGTGTTGTTAGCAGCGCATGCGTATTATGTATCTTCATTCTGGCACACGTGTTCTGGGTCGCCGTCTTGTAGCGATCGTGTAGTTATTGTTATTAAACCGTTTGGAGTTCGCTATTTTCGGGTTGTCTTGTTCTCATTACTGGCGCAGAGATGCTAATCATCTCACTGAAGGGTGTAAAGTTTCAATTCGGTCACACTTTCAGTGATCAGTCCAAAACACCAATATTTCAAGCCCTTGATCTATTGTTTAGGGAATCCTGTGGAGGGATGTAAAAAAGGGTTTCGAAATGCTATTAAATGATATCAGGTTTAATAAAAAAGTTTAGAGGAATAGCCCCCCCCCCTTGTTCTATAAGGGACTCCCCCCTCCCTGAAGCAAGTGCATTTGTACTACTCTTGCTCATAGGAACAACCTTATCTACAGTTGTATGTCAGGGCTTTGGTTATCTTGACGTTGACCTTTTTGGTGAAGTCATTGGTACAATTGTACATTTCATTTGTTTTGGTTTTACTGCCAATATTTTTTTGAGAATATGGCATTTTTTTAACACCAATTGTTTTGCATACAGATGTACATGTAGACTGTATAACAACTAATGTGAATATCTTTTGAAAAAAAAATAAGCTCTTTGCAAACCACCAAAAGCCAATTGGAAAACCAGCCTGTTTATTTCACTTTTAGGTCATAGTCTCTTGTATCAGTAGGACCTAAGGAATGTACATTATCAGTCACATGATTCTCTAAGTTGCGACTTCTTAAACAAAAATTTTGAATTAATTTGAATGCGTAAGATACTTAAGACTTTTCTAAATCAGAAAACATTGTAAATGAAATATTTGAGGTAAACTGAATATTTGTTACATTGTGTGGTTCCAGAAAATGTCCATGCTTCCCCCACAAAAGGGATTGGAAATACCTGGAGGTAGGTCTCAAAGGGTACACATTTTAAGGAAATGTACAATGTACGAAACTTAATCAAAATTTCCAGAGGGTGAGGAGAGGGGGTCTTAGGAGACGTCCCTTCCATGGAGGATGGGTGTATGAATATTATCTGAAACCACACATTATTCTTTGTTTTTGCTAACATTGTATTTCCACTTTTAGGCAAATACTTGTACAATTTTTATATTCATTTTATTACAAAACATGACTATGAAATTAAACATGAAAAAGCATGTTTCACGTACTAAGAGGTGTCATCTATTGCTTTCCTTTTTCCTTAAATGTGCAGTTCAAGGAAATATAATCACTCACCACACTTTCTTTGGAAATTACAAGGGTGTGGGATCTCAAAAGCCAATTTTTTTAAAGGAAAATATGAAGCATAACTGGAGGTGATTCATACAATATACCTTACACAGGGAAAGATAAATTTTCTGAAACAACAAAATACCAACATGATGGTAATCAACAAATGAGTGATGATTGTTTGAGTACAGTTTAATATCCATGGCAATATTATGTAAGAGGGTACCATAACAGTTCTGTAGTCATACATATTCAACAAATATGTTAACCCTACTCACTTATTGAAAATTGTTCAAGTGTATCCACTGCAGCATTAGGAGCTCCAGAAGTTCCCAATCTGTCAGATACGTCAGCACATGTACTTAGTTCAAGTTGAGAAAGGGACAGATTCTCAGTTGCCATTTCAAACAAAGAGTCATCATTAAGCAATTCATCCCATTGTTCATTGAAGTCATCAAGTTCAAAATCATATCCATCTAGAGATTGGTCATCACTAAATAAATGCTCTATTTCACCAACATCTCCATACACTTGGCTTAGAATTTCCACTATTTTGTGGGCATGCTTTAAGTGCCATATTTCAACTTAAGAACACACGTCATCGATGGTGAACAGTTTGTCTATGTTGTCCAACACTTGTTCTGAAAACCCCAGAAGAATATGAGGGTTGGTTAGGGTCTTAAAATCTTCACCTCCAGATGTCTTGGTCAAATCCATGATGAGTGACTTGTGGTAATAATTTAAATGTTCACGAACGGTAGTCTTTTGTTCCATGGTTACCTGCCTTGTTCTAGAGGGGAAGCATTTACTTTCTCCTTTACTAGCTCCAGGAAATCTAGTCAGCTGACCACAATCTCCAGCACCACATTTACATTCACTTATACATGAATTGTCACAGCACTTGTGAAGTGGTTGTGGAAAACCTGAAGTTCCATCAAAGTTGTGGAGAAGTGTTTTCCGTCTGCACTCTTTAGACGTGACGTTCTGCTTCATGTCTTTGTCGACATGGTTCAGAAACAACGCCTAATATACGATGAATACCACACTCTGTTTCCCATCCCTTTCCTCACCTTCGGTTTCCTGAATGTAGGCCTCAACATTTTTGGATGGCCCAAAATGAATCGTGCGATGCACGCCTTTACAGTCCATGTCCATTCCAAAGGCAATTGTTGCCACCAAGCCTAAGACAGATGAATCGTCTTTTTGAAATGCATTCAACACAGTTTCCTTGTTGCTATCTGGCGTACAGGAATGCGGCATTTCAAGGACAACATTTCTTGGGTCATTACTGCCATCAGCAAAGAAATTGTCACCAAGCATTCCTCTGATGGTCGAGTAAAGCACAACACATTGTTTTATGGTCTGACAATATATAATGGTACGTGTAGCATTGGTTTTCATCTGTTTAATTTCATCAACCAACCACTGAAAATAATCCTCAACAGATTTATCTTTCTCCATGTAATGCACGGAATATGCAATGTTGCCCTTGCCAGGGTTTTCATATATAACATGCGGAAGCTCCATCATCAATATTTCCGTGATGGCCTTTCTCGTGGAGCTTGCGGCAGTAGCAGTTAAGGCTATCATCTTTACTGAATGTGCCAGTGACCTTAATTCGTGACGTTCCGAATAGGTTTCCCTAAAAGCTGCCATGTTGCTGTTGTTAGAAGTACCCCTAGCAATAGGCAGAGAAAGTTGGCAACAAGGAGATAAACATTTATATCAAGCACAATATTTCCCATGATTAAGAGGAGTTTATTAAAAAAATCAAACGATCCGATTCTTTGCCAAGTTTCTTAAAAAACAGCAATGCAATCTTATTTGACATGTAAGTCTTAACTGTGCCAAATGCAAAAGTTGAAATAAGCACTCCAAAATTCAGAAGTAGCCGCAACGGCCGACCTTTTCAGACAACCTGACAAACATGCATATATAAACAGATTACGTTTGCTTACCACTGCTTTATTACATGAGCTTCGTCGACGGCGATCGCACACAGTTTAATATTCGAATACACATTACTCGATAGCACTTTTCGCCAGCGTTCAATTTTTAACCATGCTTCAGGACTTCCGTAAACTACTGAAAATGCTCTCTTCTCAACACCCGTCGCTTTTTCATCGTCTACGTCTTTGAGAGTGGCTGCTGAAACTCCAAGATTGGTAAGCTTTTCGACCTGGTCTTTCACAAGATTTACCAAAGGCGAGATCACAACAACAATGTGACCAGAGGTATTACACAGGACATCAAAAAGCAACGGTAAAGCTTGATTTATCAAGGATTTTCCAAAACCAGTAGGCAAATTAAGAAATAAATCGGTTTTCATCAATACAAAGTGTGTTATCGCTTCTTTTTGGAGAGCATTAAACTCTGAGATACGAAATTGTTCGCACAGTCGCTCCAAAGCACTGCTTACGTCCGCCATGTTACCGCGGGAATACAACGTGGGGCCAAAGTCCCACTTTCCAGAAATTGGAAGGTGAGCTATGATTGGCCAACCGCCGGCGAACGGAAGTGGCAGCTCAGTTGAGCAGACGTCCGTGGGGGAGAAACGCCCTCAGGATGTCTGCGCAGGAGGCTAACTTGAGATGGGTTATGGAATGTTACTACACAGGCGACATTGTCCCGAATAGGTTTAGAAAT
Organism: Ricordea florida; assembly: GCA_949710005.1. NCBI lineage: Eukaryota > Metazoa > Cnidaria > Anthozoa > Corallimorpharia > Ricordeidae > Ricordea > Ricordea florida. The sequence continues at coordinate 17,352,139 of OX453274.1, read as the reverse complement.
GGATGTTAGCTGCTGGGTTAGTACCCACACTGAAAGTCGATGATGTCTTCCTGAAAATGCAAGATTTATATAGTTGTTTGAAAGCTTGTTTGAAAAGCTCCTCGAAGTTGATACACCAAATATTGTGTCTTTCTACAGTCCTGATGATACAGTGAAAAGGAATCTTTTTTCGTAATTCATTCATGGTTTATTTTTAGTAAGCGATCGCTCCAAGATTGGTGTTCATAACCTCCATGAAAGCATCAGCGACAACGAACACGTAACATGTGATATTTCCACTACCCCCTGTTTTCCTTGTGATTTCTAATTTTACACCATCGCGAGTATTATTTAAATCGAGACCGCCTCCGTGAAATTTGTTGTCGGGAAAAGTTCTCAAATCTAACCATAAAGCAAATTTATCAGAATAGAAACTCCTTTGTCTGACAATTACATTGGAAAGCCCGAAACGTTTCTTTATCGATTCCCATATGTCAGATGGAACCATTCCCTTTGAATACAAACGATGTGGCATACCATCAACGTTAATTTTGATAGACTTAATGTCTGGATTTATAAAAAGTTCAGAATCTCTCTCTCCACCTATATAGCTCTCCGAGAATAAACACAAAATTCCAGTCATTGATCTCCTCGGTAAATTAACGTGCTCATAGATTACACTGTCATTGGGTTTAGAAATGGTGAATGTTTTGTGCAGGATTATGTTTTCGTATATGAATCCTTTTCCCACTTGATAGGCTGGCGATGCTTCTCTCGACAAATAATCGCTTGATATGCATGAATATTCCAACTCTAGATTTGTCATTGAGTAATTTGGAGCCTTTACTCTATCTGCAAAAACAACAATGCCATCAATAGAGGCAAGAGTTATCTCAAAAATTAATGGATGGGGAAGCGCCTTTGGATAAAAACATCCGTGATCACTGATTATGGGATGATCTAGAGGGATACAGCATTTGGTATTGTGTATTGCAGCGAGAGCAACTTCCTCTGCGTCTGATGTGGATTTGTCACCCGCTTTCGTTCTCAGTTTCCTCATATTTAAAGTTGAGATACCCTGCCTCAATCTATCTTCAGTGGGTAGGAATAGGTGGGGTTGTGTTTGAAATAAATCATATCGCTGGGTATCCTGTAATGTTTCACCACCAAAAAGAACTTTGAGTCGTGAAGTGAGGTTTCGACCAACATTTTTAATGAGGGTATTGTTCGCATGTCCGGTAACATTTAAATCAAAGAGTAGATATACACTGCCTGGTACTATCACAACATTTTCCGCTAATTTTGGGATGTTTATGTACAATGTCTCACTGGGACTAGCCGATGAGCGGTTCAACGTGATTCGATTTAATGATTATTCAGCTTTCAAAACATAAGGCTCTTTGGGAATTCTCTTTGGTTCGATTTTCTCAGGTACAGCTTGCGACATCTTGATTTAAATGTATGGAATCTTTTGTTTAAATGAGTAACGATAGAATACTTTCAAAAATTTATTACTCACCCTATGGTTATATGAAAGGTTATGCAGCGATCCCTAAATTAGCTGAAAAAGCAAACGTGACCGAGGATAAAGCGAAAGAATGGTTGGAAAAACAAGCGTTATGGCAAATTTGTTTACCCGCTCCCAGATATATTCCGAGACCACACTGGATAGTAGATAAACCTAATCAAATTCATCAAGCTGATTTATTGTTTCTTCCGCATGATACAACAACTTTATTTCACATTTAAGTGGTCTACAATGATTGAAAATACGTAATCTAAATAAAGAAACAGAAAGATAACTTATATAGCGACCTTAAAATACAGAATTGACACTATCCGCAAATAGCATAGGCTAATCGCGGCGGGCAGTGACAACGATTTATTTATTAAAGAGTCAATAACGCGTTATAAATAAAAAGGTTAATACAACACATGAATAAATACTTAAGTAAATAAAATATATAAATAGACAAATAAACATACAAAATTAGCTATTTCAGGCATAAGGAGCAATTAAGACAGGAAGACATGTCATAAACCGCGTGTTTTTTTTAACAAGAGATGCCGAATCTATGTAATTATCCTCAGCAGCGATGATATCCATAATTGTACTATGGATTTTTCTCTTAAACTGCTTGCGAGTAAGTTCACGTGTAGCAGTACTCAGAGAATTCCACAGGACAGTTCCAAATCTAGCAACAGAATTCCGCATGAGATTTAAACGAGACGGTTTAACATAAAAATTTCCAGCAGAGGCTGATCTGGTGTTGTGTGAGTGTATTTGTCTGGAGCGAGTAAAAGCGTCGCAGAGGTTTTCCGGTGCAGTATTATTTGAAACATCATGCATGAAGACAGAGACTGTTTCAAAGTAGAGTAGCTCAATCGGTAGAATATTAGATGACACAAAGAAAGGAAGAGAATGCTCTCTGTACGGGAGGAAATAAACAAGGCGTATAACACGTTTCTGTAGCATCAAAATCTTGTATAAAATTGATTTAGAAGCTTGACCCCACGCTATAAGACTATAAGACAAATACGGAAAGACTAAGGATCTATAAAGGTTAAGCAGAATACTCTGGGGAACAAAATGCCTTAATCTCGCAATGACGCCAATGGTTTTACTAATTTTGGTAGTGACATAGTCAATATGTGGTTTCCACGTGAGGTGACTATCAATCAAAATTCCTAAATATTTTACATATGCTTTCTGTTCAAGATAAGTAGAAGAGTAAGTATTGTTGTCTATTAATTTTATTTTAACTCGATGATTAACTCTTCGTCCTTTTGGGTGAAAAATAACAAAGTTTGATTTCTTAACATTAAGCGTTAGTTTATTTGCATCTAGCAAATCCCAAACCTTTGACAACTCTGCTGTCACTATAGTTTCTAAGGACTTAAGATTTTTGTCGCCATACAAAAGATTGGTGACATCGGCAAACAAATGAAATTTAAATTTCTTAGAGGCGTTATAAATATCATTAACATACAGCAGAAACAACAATGGGCCAAGTACGGAGCCCTGTGGGACGCCACAAATCACTCTTCTTTTCTCTGAAACTCTACATTCAATTTGTGTCGATTGAAAACGGCCGCATACATAGGAAGTAAACCAAGAATAAACTACATCTCTAATTCCGTAATGGTCCAGTTTATAAAGTAATATTGAGTGGTCAACTGTATCAAAGGCTTTCTTCAAGTCAAGAAAAACTCCACAAGAGAAAAATTTCTTATCCATATTGTCTTGTATAGTGTTAACAATATCAAGAATTGCGTGTTGAGTGGAAAATTTCTCGCGGAAACCGTATTGTCACTTAAATAAAACATGATTTTTATCAATGAAAGCTTTAAGGCGTTTATACATTAGTTTTTCGAAAATGCGATTAAAAATAGAAAGAAGAGAAATGGGACGATAATTACCAGGATCCGTTGGGTCATCAGATTTATAAACAGGAATAATTTTAGCATGTTTTAACTGAGAAGGATATTTACCTAGTTGCACTGAATGATTGATTAAATTAGCTATAGGTTTAGATATAAAGTGCCTAGTCAGTTTTAATAGTTTTGATGAAAAAGGATACAGTCCACTGGTTTTATTAAGAGGTAACAACAAAATTTCGGACTCAACGTCTGTTTCAGTTACTGGATTAAAAAAGAAAGAACCCGAATAATCCCGCGGGGGCAAGTAGTCAGAAAAATGGCGATTTGATGTGCGGATCTCAGATGCTAGATTTGGTCCAACAGTAGAAAAATAATCATTCATAACATTCGACAATTGTAAGGGGTCTCGAGTTAGTTGGCCATTTAGTTGCTTAAGTTCAAGTATTGCTTTAGAATTACGACTATTCGGGCAAACTAGAGAATTTAGTCCAGCCCAGGTTTCTTTCATATTTTTAATATTTTCAGTGAAATACGCCTGAAATGATATTTCCCCGGAGGGTCAGTACTTACCTGACGGGGAGATGTGGTTCTCCGAACCCCTCGTAGACTGATATGAGCAATACTGATGCATATGTCGCGCGGCCGCGGCCTGGGTACCACAATATAAAGAAATCGAAGCGCATGTGCTCTTCCTCGCAGTAGTGGCGAGTGAGGCCGCACCGATTGGCAGTACCAGGGTGGGGAAGGAAGATAGCTGCAATGGCTTGGGGACCAGTATTGCTCATATCAGTCTACGAGGGGTTCGGAGAACCACATCTCCCCGTCAGGTAAGTACTGACCCTCCGGGGAAATATCATTTCTCCTTCACCCCTCTCCGACTGATAGTCGCAATACTGATGCAGAATTCCCAAAGCAATACTGCCAAGCGGAGCAACAACATAAGATAGCATAACCAAACCTTTAATAAAGTTCTAAGAGGCATGCTGGACAATAATTGAAGCCCAAACAACAGTAACAACAAAGAAGTTCTGAAATACAAACAAAATCAGAAATCAGTTCAGCTGTTCAACACTGCCCTGGAAAAGGAACCACTAGAGTGTTCCCTGTGATAAAAGCGTTCGAAGGTCTGTGCGGAAGCCCAATCTGCTGCTTCCAGGATGAGCACAACAGACAGTCCTGCTGCAGCGGCGGCAGAGGTAGATGCTCCTCTAGTTGAGTGACCGGTATATCCTAATTCAATCCCAGCCAACCGTAAGGCCTTTGATAACCATCGAGAAACAGACTGGCTTGAAATAGCTTTATAAGGGGAAATATAAGACACGAATAGCTTTGAGGAGGTACGCAACTTCTTCGTCTTCTCCACGTAGGCTGTAAGGCTGCGCACAACACAAATCTTGAGATTCCCTGGAAGGATGGAAGGAAAATCTTGTGGGCTGGGTGACCAGGCCTGGAGGTCTTAGTGTGTGTGGGGAGAGTAAATTCCCATGAACCTTCCTTTTTAAGGGAGTAGGTCAAGTCCAATGAAGATAGTTCATGAGCTCGTGCTGCTGATGTGAGTGCCAACAATAGAACTGTCTTGTAAGAAAGCTGCTTCAATGTCAGATCCCCCAAGGGCTCAAGGGACTCTAAGAATGATAAGGCCATTTGGACATTCCATGTACCAGCATATTTTGGCTTGGGAGGTTTACTCTTAAACACACCTTCCATAAACCGCGAAACAATAGGCAGGCGTCCTAACTCTGTAGAGCCAACTGGGTCATGAGTCTGAGAAATAGCCGACTTATAGAGGGCTACTGTCCTGTACGCCAAATTCCCCTGTGTAACTAGAGATGCCAGAAAAGCAAGGACTTCTGCTACAGGCGCTGAAATGGGACAGATACTCCGTTGAGAACACCAGCGAACCCATGCCTTCTACGGGCCTGCATACCGCTTCTGGGTGGCTGCTCCTCTTGATGCCAGCAGGATGTCAACAACTTCCTTTGAAAGGCCTGTTGTTTCGTAATGATTCCTGATAAGGGCCAAACTGCTAGATGCAGTGACTGCCACAGAGGGTGGTGCACGGTGGGCTGAAATGGAAGGAACAGCAGAGATGGAGATTGGGGTAGGAGTGGAGGTTGATCCACCAGCATTTGAAGCAGTTCTGGGAACCATGGTTGCCCAGACCAGTTGGGTGCAATCAGAAGAGCTGTTGCCTGATCTTCTCTTATCTTCCTGAGGATTCGAGGGAGAAGGACCACTGAAGGGTGGATTAGACAGGTCCATTTGCTCCAGTCCTGGAGAAATGCGTCCACGGCTACAGCTCCTGGATCCGGGTACCTCGAGACATACTTTGGCACTTGATGAGTTAGGCGAGATGCAAAGAGGTCCACGTCCGGTGTGTAGAACCTCTGACAAACTGATTGGAAGATCTCTTTGTCCAGAGTCCACTCTGTTCTGCTTTCGATCTGTCTGGAGGCAGTGTCTGCTACTCCATTCTGAATCCCTGGAATATGCTGAGCTGTCAGGGACACTCCTGCTTCCAGGGCCACTGCCCAAAGTTGCAGTGCCTGAGTGGTCAGGGCAGGGGAGCGTGGGCCCCCTCCGCTTGTTGATGTACGCCACCGCTGTCGTGTTGTCTAACCGCAAGTGGGGAGAGGCTGGGCAGAGGCTGTTGAACCCGCAACAGGGCTTTTAAGGCTAAGGTTGCTGCTCGTAATTCCAGGACATTGATGTGTGCTGTTGCCTCCTCCACGCACCAGTGACCGCCAGTAGATCTCCCCTGGTATGCTGCACCCCAACCCTTCTTGGACGCATCGGTCCAGATGGTAGCATCTATAGGGGGCAGCTGAATTGGACAGCCATTCAGGTGTTGGCTCTCCGAGACCCACCACTCCAGGTCGGCCAGGGCTTGTGTGGTCAAGCGGATTGACACTCTGCTCCCATGGCCATACTGAGTCACAGCTTGTAAGTGCAAGCGCTGGAGAGCTCTGTAGTGAAGAGGGGCAAGCATGATCCCGGTTTGAGAGGCATGGCTCAAACGTCCAATCAGTGTGGCCAGAGTCCTTACCGGGACACAACTCTGTTCTAGGAGGAGTCGACAATCCCCCAAAATACTGTTTAGCTTTAGCTGAGGGATAGAAAGTGTCATTGTTGTCGAGTCCAACTGGGCCCCTAGAAAGACAAGACACTGGGATGGAGCAAGTGAGCATTTCTCCACCTTGACCAGAAAGCCCAGATTTTCCAGTAAGGCTACCAGCTGCGCAAACAGGCTCTGCAACACCTGGCTCTTTTGATGAAGAAGTAGCATGTCGTCGATGTAAATTACAATCCGAATTCCTAGTGAACGGAGCACTGCTAACAATGGTTTCAGAGTTTTTGTGAAGGCTCGGGGAGCAGAGGAGAGGCCAAATGGGAGGCACTGAAACTCGTAGACTCTGTCCTGATACACAAACCGCAGATACTTCCTGTGAGATGAGTGAATGGGGATTGCATAATATGCATCCTTCAGGTCCAGTTTCATCATAAAGTCTCCTTTCTGTAGTAGGGACCTCACAACCTGTAGTCCTTCCATTTTGAAGGACTCCTTTCCTAGGAATCGATTTAGCGCCCGAAGATTGATAACTGGGCGAGCCTCGCCATTTTCTTTTTGTACCAGAAACAGGGTTGAAGTGAACTGGTCGTCCTGTGATTGCACTTCCCGCACTGCTCCTTTTGCTAACAGATTTGCAATTGCCAAGTCCATTTGTTGGGCCTCTGCATGGCTTTTGGTACGGGTGACCCTCGTACGCCACTGCCTGGGGCGACTGAAGAAGGGGATCTTGTATCCCTGAATTGTCTGTAATGTCCATGAGTCCTGGGTTATTTTCCTCCAATTTGGAACAAAAAACTTTAAACGACCGGCTGATTTGTGATTGGGTGGGCTGAGTGTGTCTAGAACTGGCAGTTGATAGTCATCTGTTACCGGCTTTGATACCAGGGGGGTGGGAGGAGATGTCTGTTTTAGCACGCTTGGAGGATTGGTGGTTAGAATTGGAGCCAAATCCCCATTTCCGTTTCCCGCCAAATCTGTTGTTGTCACTGGAGCGCTGATCTGCACGAAAGGACTGATCCCTTCTGTAGGGCAGTTTGAACTGGCGCTTTGCTGGTGGCGCACTGATGAGTTTGCTGTTGGTTGAGCTGTGGTCATGCTCGCTCCTTATCTTGGCATGAAATTTATCCGGAAAGAGGTGCTTATCGGCAGGGATACTTTCTTTCAGGGTACGCTTGCCAACTTCCGTAAGAAACTCGGAAAACCGTTTTTGCCTCCATGCATTTAACCTGAAATTAGCGTTGCCAAGTAGGACCAGAGCATCCTCCAAAAAATCCTTTATGGAATCGGGGTCCACATCCTCAGCCTCCTCCTCCCCACCTACAGCGTCCAGGGCTGACAAGGCTGCTAGAATGGGTCTTGCTACTACTATAAATGCATTCTGGCGTTCAGCAAGCCCATCATCAAAGGCAAAGAGCTCCTTAGTTTTCGTGTATCCGTGTCGTTTCTTAATATCATCTTTCATTCCAGCCTCCATAGTGGGAGAAACAAGCAGAGCCTCCGTATCCTTAATTGGAGGGTATGTAGAAGTCAGCTCTTTCCATTTTTCTTTGGTCAAGGGCCGGGAGAACGCTTTCGTGGTGAAATCCAGCAGGTCTTGAGACAGTTTGGTCTCCTGTTCGCTGCTGTAAAAGCGATCGCTTCGAGAACTCGACGGAAGCGGTTCGGCGGTTTTATCCACCGAATCCATAGGGCTTGACTGACCCGGCAAGTTTGGCGAAGTGAAGAGGCTTTTTAGGACAGCTGGCATAGACTTTGCTACGGCGTCGGCAACCATCTTCTCAAGATTTGGAAGATCTGGTGTTGCACTCCCGCTTCCCGCCAAATGGATCGGGACAGACGGTGTGTTGTCGGTCTAAGGACAACAGAAGGCGGTCAATGACTCGTACCTTCAATCGTGAACATAACCTGCAATAATGTCCTAAGACTCGAATAAACTCACAAAGGCAAACATACTTACATTATCTGAGAGTTGTTCAGTCATTTCCAACAGGTAAGCTGCACGAAGGCAGAGAAATAACGCTAAATGAGCGGAGAAAAGCAAAACGTGGCCGGCCGAAACGAGCCACAAAACGAAGAGGAAGAGCACATGCGCTTCGATTTCTTTATATTGTGGTACCCAGGCCGCGGCCGCGCGACGTATGCATCAGTATTGCGACTATCAGTCGGAGAGGGGTGAAGGAGAAAGTAAATTTTCTTACTCAAACGTGAAAGAGTTAAAATTTTGTTTCTGTAAAGTTTATAAGTTCCAGTGTCTCCTGACTGGAATAGAGAGTTTTCAATTTTTATAGATTTCCGCAAACCTTTTGTTATCCAGGGTTTTGAAAATTGTTTAACTTGGCGTTTAGATATCATTTTAAGAGGAGCATGCTTATTTATAAGTTTATTTAATGAATTGTATAACTTTGAAAACATCCGATCAACATTGGATTGACTGCTTATCCCAAGGGAATCCCAAGAAATCTGTGAAAGACCTGACCTAAAAGCTGACGGGGAAAAATGCGAATAATCACGAATTTGTTTCTTTGAAGGTAAGGTTTTACCACAAGAAGAATGGAAGATACAGAATTGCGAAAAATGGTCGCTTATGTCAGAAACAATATTACCGCTGGAGACAGTTCCCGTAATATTGTTTACAAGAATGTTATCAATTAAAGTGGCTGAATTGCCGTAAACTCTTGTAGGTTTGTCGATAGTAGGTATGAAAGAAAAGCTTTGTAAAGAAAGGAGAAAGTTATGAGCATAATTGCAGCTCTCACATCTAAGGAGATTTATATTAAAATCACCCATAAGATAGATAGGTTTGCCAGAAACGCTAACTCAAAGCTTTTCCAGAGTTTGAGCAAAATACTCTAGAAATCTTTCTGGTGAGTTGTGTTGTCTGTAGATTACCCCACAGATTATATTTGAGTGGTTCTTAAATTGGACTTCAATCCATAATGCCTGAAAAGCCTCTTCTGATGTTTTTTCTATAACAACATAATTAAAATTTTCATCAATATACATACCAACGGCTCCAGCGGCTAGAGGCGTCGGGACGTATTCAAACAAATAGCCTGCAATTTTTGGATTAAAACCAAGAACATTTGGATCACTTATCTTTGTCTCAGTGATTCCGATAACACTAAACATATATTGTAATCCATCTAATAAATGAATCTGGAAATCATCAAGATTGTGCTTTAGACTTCTAATATTATTATGAAGGAGAGAGAAGGTTCCGTCGCATCGGTCAGACTCAGGAAGATTCAATTGTAGTTTATTGAAGCTATGGGAAGAATAATAGCGACAACGTAATTTCGGTTTATTTAGATTTAGATCAGGGTTTATATCACTATCTGTATGTAGACTAAACAAGTCTAGGTCGTTTATACTAGTTCGTTTTTCGAGATTTTTCCTAGTTGGTAAGTTGACTAATAAAAGATTATTAAATTGACCATAAGAGTAAAGAAAATTAAGACCAGAGTATGGCAAATCGCGAAAGAGCGATTTAGTTAGTTTCAGATTGTCTCTACAACTCATACTAAACTGAGACTAAATCACTTAGCTCATGGATTGCAATGAAGATGCGATATCTTCCTCCAGCCGCTGTAGATCTCCAATTTTCGTGATCTTGATTGGCCGAGATTGGCCGTCTTCCTCAGGTAGATACTGGAGTTTTTTGCCCAACAGTATTGAAATTGATGGCGATCCTTGAATTTCTTGGCTTCGTAAAGGATCTGTTGCTGAGTCGGAGTTAAGTGATCACAAATTCGTACATTGGCAAGAGAAACACTGTCAGAAAAACCAACCGTCACTGGATCCACTTTGCACGCGTCTTGCCGTCGAACTATGACTTCATATTTCGCTAGACGCCGGACAAATTTACAGATGATTGGTTTTGGCCCGCCATTTTGTTTGTGGCTTTGTACACGGTGGGCAATGTCAATATCCTGCAGTGACACATGGGCTCCCATTTGATTAAAAAAGGCAAAACAGAGGCCGCTTGTATTCTTGGCAGATTCAGGAGAACCAATTTCTGGGACTCCTATAATTTTAACGTTGAACTGGTAGCTATAGTCTTGTAGGTCTTCAATTGCCTTCCCAACCGAGTCAACTTTAGATTTTATCTCTAGTAGACGACAATTTAATCGCTGTAACTCGCGCTGAGCATGTTGACGAAACTCACCAAAGTCATCATATTCTTTGCTAAGAAACTCTAGACTTGATTGAGCCTCGGCGTTAAGTGAAGTTTCGATGCTCTCGCGTGAGCTGGGCGGTTCCATCTGCTGAATAGTCAATTTCAGCTTGTCAATTTCGGCAGTTAAGGTCTCCACCTAAACTTTGAGCGTTTGATTTTCTTTGCGTTGCGCTTCAGCCCTCATAATGGGTCTTCAAAGAATAGGAATTTGTATGTACAAAGTGAGTAAGGTGTAAAGTTTGAACAAAGACGGAAGAGCTTAATTTTAGACGTCCATCTTGCCAGCTCACCGCTGACAGTGGGAAGAAAGACATATCGTTATGCTTTAGTGGTTATTGATATCGCTTCAAGATACAAGGATGCAGAGGCTATAACTACTTAGGATAGTGGTGAAATGGCTAAAGCTTTGGAAAAGATTTATTATAGTAAATTGAAATGGCCTCATACTCTAATGATGGATCCTGGGAAAGAATTTATGGGTAATGTCGCAAAAGTAATGGAGAAACACAAAGTAAACATACAGCGAAGTGGGCGGATAATCATAGGGCTCAAGCATTCGTTAAGAGCGAATAAAGTGATAGGGGAGAAATTGTTCAGTAATCAATATGTGCAGGAAATGATTACTGATGATCGTTCGAGAGTTTGGGTGAAAAGATTGCCCGCTATTTTGAAAACATTAAATTCAGAACCTACGAGAATCACTGGTAAAGAATCATCTAAAGATATAAAATTAGAAGAAGTTGATATTAAACCTAAGAATTATGATAGACCAGTGGGAATGAATGAAGTGATGTTACCCCGGGGGTTACGGTTAGATATATATGCTCCCGGTGAATTGAAGGTAGAGAACGTAGAGAGACAGATCCCATTTGGAGTTTAGATATTCATGATTTAGAAAGGATTGTCGCATCGCCAAATCAACCCACTTTGTATTATCTTGTTGATGGACAAAAGCGTGGATTTGTTCGAGAAGAACTTCAAGTTATGCCAGATGATACTGAATTACCACCCGATAGCGTTCTGAAATGACCATATGCATATGTATGAATTCCATCTTCTCTGATAATTCGCTTGTCGTCGTTCTTTGATAAGGCAACCTTATTCACCATTTCTGTAAAGATTTCATGTTTGCGACTTCTTATGACATTCATCTGTCTCATTTGTGTTTGTCCTTCGAAAAAACAATCCTTGTAATCTTGATGATTGATTGATTTTTTGACGACTGATTTTTTGATAGCTTTACATTTCTTTTCTTCTTTACCGCATCATCAATCGTGAATGAATATAGTCTTGCCCGTAAACCCACAAGTAGTGGGGATGTACCGGTTCTGGCGCAAAATGAAAATCCCGCTGCGAGACGCCTGAAAATCCCGCTGCCGTCCCTTTCCTGGTTTCCCCAAATGGAGCATTCTGGCTAAAGAAGTCCCCGTCTGCACCGCCCCTCGTGCATCCATTTGAGGAATTATTCTACCTTAAGAAGTCCCTATGTTTCTCCATTCTCCTGCGTTCAATTATTTGCGACGTGCTGAGTGCTCTTGAGAATCACCAAATCCTTCGTCCTCCCGCCAGAGTGACCTTGCAAAACGCTTCTCGCGCGGTTGTTTGCGGATTTGCTGAGGGGATTGCGAATGTGTGGATGTGTGAGCACGAGGTGATCACGTGATTTCCCGACCGCCCCGTACCGGTTCTGAAGATTTTTCCTATCACGTGATGCGATAGGAATGCTGCCAAGAGGGGGAGGGGTGTGTGGAGATTACTGCTGCTGAGACGATTCTCGCGCCTCGAGTTTTCTGCGCAGTTGGTCGCGAGTGGGGGAAGATCTCAACGGCTTAAGGAGATCGTATATCATACACAGAATGAATATAGTCGAGGTTGGCAGCTTGTCCAGTTCTGACACATTCAGCAACATATGACACGGCTGTATTGTATTTGTGGAATTTTGATTTTGGCATGATTGTTGTTTGGAATCGTGTAGGGTGCGCGCTCTCACTCACAATCATTTTTATTGCGCCCACGGATTCGTGATATATGAAAAATGAAAACACCTTAAAACGTTCGTACGCAATGGAAAAAATCTTCACTTCATGGCCCAAACTGTTTTCGTCAAACTCGGAACTGCGTTCGACATGGACAGACTGGTGCTCTCTCAGCCGGAGCGCAACAAGTCAAAAACATCCGCGTCTCCCACGCCTTCGGAATGAGGGAGAAGGACAAAAGCGGCAGCAGCATCAACGGAATGTTCGTTCCATACGAGGCTTCAAATGCCCCTCAGACCCGAAGAATTCTGGACGATGTGTACTCGAGATGCCTCGACCAAAAAATGCCCTTCATGGAGTCTGACGAATTTGCCGGAAGATTCCAAGAAATCGTACGCTAGGGCCAAGAGCAGAGACAATTGGACGATGTTTCTGAAGCCCTTCGTCAAATTCGGCACGGCCACCATCAACCTCAGAACGAAGGTCGACGATTCCGGCAATCTGAAGTTCCTCACGAAGACGATCGATAAAAAGAAGCATGAAATATCACCCCTGAATTTCATGGACGAGAAATGCAGAGTTCACCCAGTGATCATGCTCGAGGACATCTATTTTGGAAAGCACGGAAACAACCCTCACGGCGCATCCATAAGATTTTCGATCAATGAGATGCAGATATTGCCAGCGGATGGTCACACGGAGGAGGAGGATGATGATATCATAGAATCAGGATTATTTGCTTAGATTCCCCGCGCCCCCTCTCTCCCCCAGAAACCTTCATACCCCACCACGGGTTATGAAAACATCAACCACCCCACCCCTCCAGCGAGAATCGCCAGCGCCGCCAGAGTGTTTTGATGCTAGCTCTCCCCCACTTCCTTCTCCTCCTCTTTCGCACCCTCCGCCTTCCTTTCCTCCACAGGTCTCGCAATCTTCTCCACCACGTGCGGTAGCGCATCCTTCGAAGTCCCCAAGTTATGTTGAATCCCCACCACCCTCGTCTCCAGATTCAGGCCCGCGTTGACGCCGAATTTCATCCGACCCATCGCCTTCATGAGTTTATTTTTGTACCCCACAACGCTCTCCGTGTTGATGATCATGTTGCTCGGCATCAGCCACACCCCCGGGGCAATCGCCAGATCTAGACGCAATTTCGCCTCCTGGGTCGCCATATGATACCTCTGCACCGAGTTCGTGGTGTCATTCTCAATCACGCTGCTCTCGAACAAAGATAGAAATTCCTGCTGCGTCTCGATCGCCCCACCGCCATTCCCAATGATGGAGTTCCTCGTGTTCACCTGCGCCCCCGCCACCCTCTCCCGGCCATTGATTCGCCGCCGTGTCATATCCCCTCACAAGATGGACGTTCTGAAATCCTCCGCCCCTCCCATCATACCCAGCGCCATAATCCAAAAATATATCGCTCAGTCCATGGTTCCTCCCGCCCCTCCATCTGAAGTCAGAGTTGTCCGAAATGTCGAATTCTCGGCACAACCTCTGATGCGCGACCTTGCTGTACGGATTGTTCCAGATAACGAAGGGCTGCTCATCAGGCAATGGCACGCTCAGCTCATACAGAATTCTCCGGATCGTGAAGTAGATGTGGAACTTGATGAACCCATTCACGACATTCGGATAATTCAAGCTCTCGAAAGGGCTCACCCCACATCCCGCCGTCGCGCACCACACCGCGAAATTCAGCTGCTGCGGCCAATAATTCATGTCGGGACCACCCAACCAGCGCCGACTCTGTATCGCAGATTTGAACGTCGCGGCGTGAGATTTGAAGACGTTCCGCATCTTCGCAGTGAATTTCTGCCCCTTCGAGACGTATATGTCCAGAGAGGTCAAGAGGTTCGTCACGTCGGTGCTCTACTCGTCGAAAGGAATCACGGGATGGGATATTTCTCACTCGTCATTGTCAGACTCTTCGGGAAGGACGCCATCTCATATCTCGAACTTAAGATATGAGGGTTGCAAACTTTAAATTACTACATGCACTCCATCTCGAATCTCAGCGTGATTGCGCGCCGCTTAATTCTCTGAGTATTTCTTCTCGCGCCTGCTTCTTCAACATCACGGAATCGTACCTTTTCATCTGCCTTTTTTGATCCTTTTGTCGCACGTCAGCCTTCAGCGTTTCGAACTTCTTGAGCTCCTCGATGATCAGAGAGAATTCCCCATTCGAAATTTTGTTGTCACGAAGCACCTTGGAGGCGAGATCCTCGATCGTGTTTATCTTCGCTTTCGTCAGGGTCACCGTCTTTTGATGACTCGTCGCTTTCTCGGACAAGGTCTTCGAGATCTGCTCGCACCCTATCGACGCGCACACGATAACGCCGCTCACAACTCCCAAAGGAATCGCAACCGCGACGCCGAATCCGCTGAGTGAACTCGCCAGTCCCGAAGCCGCCAAGATGCCAGACAAGATGCCACACATGGGACTCGCATTAATAGGCGCGCCCTTCGATCGATTATATTTCTTCAGGACGCTATTGTAGTGTTTCAACTCATTCCTCAATCTGTCGAGGGCCTCACAACATTTCTGTAATCTGAAAGCGTTCCCACCATCCGCGGGAGGTTGAGGAGGAGGAGCCGTCGTATTGAATGGATTCAGATCAGGGTAGATTTTCGTGTGTTCATCCATCTTTGTAGAAGGTCCCTCTTGACTTGAAATAATTATTCACGGGGTGGGATCTCTTCACGATGAAAGGAACGACCCCCTCTGCAATTTCCTTTATCGCGATGGAGATGGGATTGAATTCTTCGTGCCAGATGACGAGCGGAGCGGATCCCATTTGAAGTTGCCGCGCCCGAGATAATATTTTTGAATATTCATAAAGGGTGATGGAGACCCGATGCAGCTGGCGCGCATCCATCTTTGCGAGATGCCCCACCTTGACGTTAAATAATTATTCATGGCCGGCCCACAATGGCTTCCCACCTTTCCACGGCGGGATGGCCTTTTTGGGGATCTTCCTCCACGGTTTGTCCACGACTTGCCCCACAAGAGATCATAAAAATTGTACGCCAACCACTCTCGTCGTAATGCTCATCACTCTCCTTCAACCTCCGATGGATGAAGAAGAATTTCAGCGCGTGATGGACCACCTTGGGATCGATCCCCTCACATTCGCCTTCCTTGATCGCGAAATTCATGAGTTTCTCATCCTCGACGAGGGACATCATGTGAATCTCAAAGTGACCGTGATCGCCGATCCTTTTAAGTCCAACTTACTCCCCTCGCCATCCAGGATACTGAGTGTGAAATAATTCACAGGGCCCTTCATCTTCTGAGTTGGCAATGCGGCATAATTTTGTGACGGCACGTGAGCGAGCAGAGAGGAAGAAGAAATCTTCACCGCCCCATCACCGAATCTCCCCGATGACATGTAGGACGATCGATTGTCCACCAAGCTGTAGGTCAGCTTCAGAGTCTTCTTCATCTGCACATTCATTGGGTATAATTTCCCAGGCAATATTTCACCCGGCACCCCCAGTCCAATCTGCAGCCCTCTCGAGAGATTCACCTTGTAGTCCTTATTCGAATACAAATAATCCGCCGCGTCGGTCTCAATGATCGCGAGCTTGGCATTCTCCATGTCGTTGAGAAATATCGCGTGGAGGCTCCGCAGTGAATAATTCCCCGGCTCGATGATCAGGAAGGGGCGTCTCTCCTCCTTGAAGATGGTCTGACGCTCTTTGAAATTCACCAACCTCTTCGGAACGTCGCAATCCAGCAGCTGCACCTCCCTAATCCTGTCCTCAGGAGGGTCCAAGAAAAGGCGGGTCTCAAAATCGTGCATCGTGACGCTCAGCATTTTGGATCACTTTTTGGTACCCTTTAAATACTCCGCCTTTGAGATGAATCGAGGCTTCATCATCTCACAGCTTGAACATCTGCACCTCACCATGTACCACCCATTGGAAGTCTTCGAATACCTCCCACTTCCAGGCACGCACTCCGTCTCCTTTCTCTCTTTGACACAAAAGCTCCACATCTTTTTGAATTCATCGCCCCCTCTTTTTAAACTGCTCCACGAAATACACGACCACCCCGACGATCAGCAGCCACGCATTCTTCCCGAGAAAGGAGATCACCTCCCCCGCAATCTTGAAGAGGAAGCTCACGATTGCGCCCACCATCCCCGGAAGTATTTCACCGAGTTTCTTCCCAATCGCCTTCAGCCCATTGAAAACACCCATGCCCAACCTCGAGAGACCTTTGGAGAGATTCGAAACGATGACGCCGATCACCAGAGCAACCGCACTCACCACTGCAAAGACCGTGAAGTTGTACTTTTTGAAGATCGCCTTCACCCGATCCCGCAATGACATTCGTTCTTGTATTCGCTCGTTGTCGCCCTCCATCTCCCTCATCTCTCTCTTCTGTTTATCTAGCTCCCTCTCAAGCGTCTCGATCTGGCTAGTCTCCTCCGGAGTTTTCAGCGCCTTGCCCCGATGGAATCTTAGCTTTTCTTTCATTCTATCGACCAGCGATCTTCTCTTGGATATCTCATCTTCATTGCTCGTCACGGTTTCATCTGCGGCAGGCCCGAGATTTTTCGTGATAGTTTTGGGCAGCCTTTTATTCACGTCGCCGTATTCATCAAACAGCGGATGCCACGCATATTTGTTTGGATCTCTGCCAATAATTTTCACAACGATTCTGCCCCACTCATCATATCTGAAACTAAATTTGGGCTTGGCATTTGGGAACTTGCGCGTGATCTCACCCCGGACTTCATCTCGGGTTTCTTCCTTGTCCATGATGTCCATTTCAATCTCCTTAGTCGGCAGTTGCACATATACGCCGGATTTGGTTTTGGGCCGCGCGCCCTTACTAGTGGATGTTTCTACAACTTGACCTGATGCTTCCTCACCACCGAATGATGTTTCTTCCACACCAGGTTCGACGCGAGTAGTTGATGTCGAGGCTATTGGGCTCAAATAGAGCGTTTCATCGCCCGCAACATCATAATCTCCTCCTCCACTGGCGCCAGGTTCATTCAATGTTGTTGGATCGAGAGTATCACCGTCCATGTTGTTTTCCTCACTTGATTCGAGTGAAGGCGATTTCTCTAAGATGATTAAAATAATTTGCTATCCGCGTACGCAGTTGCCAACATCCCACCGCCCACGTGCATCATCTCCCCCTGCCCTCATCACCCGCCCTCTTGTTCTGCCAATCGATGAACGCCAACCTCTTCTCCTGAAATTCTGAGTTGTCCTTCTGATATTTCTCAAGCGCTCTGTCGTGTCTCTCACTCTGATTCTCGAGATCCGATGCCCAGGAGCCACTGAAAGTCTTCGCGAGATAAATGCTGCCAATGAACGCCGTCGCATTGAGAATCGCACCACCGAGCATGATCGCTATGGCCGCCATGATTTTGGGCAACACGTTCTGATCCTCTAAATGCATTTTGAGGTAAGTGCTCCCTCCCAAGACAGCGGCCCACTTCAAAAAATTCATGACATTCGATGATGGGTTTATGAGGAAGTTTTCTTTCAGAGCCTTCTTTGCGACCCACCCCACACCGGCGGAGAGGCCAACGAGAACCGAAGAATCAGTCATGGTTTTCACGATCTTGTTGTCAGACATTTTGCATCACATCCAGCTTTCGTTTAAATTGTTTTTCGGAGGGTCTTGAATCACTCGCGTCTCCGGTACCTTGAAATCATCTCTCTTCTGAGCCCTATATCTCATGAACAATTCGAACGCGGTGAGGCCGATTCCAGCCAGAGAGAGGACAGTTTGAAATGACAATGCTGGAAGCCAAGCGCCCCCTCCCCCTCGCCCCTTCTCTTTCTCCACCTCTCGCCCCCTCTCCTCATCCTCTTGCTTCATCAGAGCATCTTTCGCATTCTTGTTATACTCGGCCAATTTCTTCCCAGCCGCTACCTTCTTGGGATCCTTTATCTTGTGCGGTGCCTCATTGTGATCTGCTCAACAACATTCTCGTTCTTGGGAGTTTTTTCAGTCATTGTTTGAAAGTCTCTTGCAGTTCTCTTTAAACTTCTTAATGCGATTCACATTAAGAAAGGCACACGCGCGCGCGAGGAAAGATTTCACACTCCGAATAATATTTTGGTGATGGACCATCCGATAATAATCATGCATGCGTATTCGAGAGGTCTGAAAAACTCATCACGGCCATTTCGGATGCAAGCGCAAAATTCTATTCATGTTTATCTCTCTCCATTCTCTCCATTTCCCCTCCAACTATCTCTCTTATCTCTCTCTCCATTTCCTCTCCAAGATTTTCTGAAAGCAGCCATTTATAAGTCTCCTCAAGATCTCTTTAAAACTCTTTAGATTATTCCATCTCTCCATCTCCATCGCTATTTTCTTAATCATTTCCTCTATATTTATTTCTCCATCCCTTCTCTGTCTCTCCATCTCTCTCTCAAACTCTCTAATAATCATTTCCTCTATCTTTCTCTTCCTTTCCTCTCTCCTCCACAATTTATCTTCATCTCTGTCAGCCATTTATAGGTCTCCTACAGCTCTCTTTAAGACTCCTCAGATTTTGCCGTCTTCTCTTGATCTCCCTCCATCTGGAAGTGCCTAGCGACGTGCAGGGCTGCTGATAAGAGCGCCACAAGACGGCCGCCCTTGAGCACTAGCAACCCTGAGAGTTCCGAGATCTCCTTGTGGATCAATTGATCATTCTTCCAATCCTTCACGAGCGCGCCATCATCATCTATGTTCACGATTTTGCCCACGACTTTTGAGGTGAGGTCGAATAATGAATTCACCAGCCCATCCGCGATCTTCCTACCGGAGACGACTTGATACCTCTGGTAGAATTTCTCGACATCCTTGTCAGAAAGTTTGCGAATGGCCGCATGATCCATCTCCTTCCCCAGATGTTCTTTCGTCGACCCCAAGCACGCGACAATAGCCAGGGATTCCCTCTTGTCCTCCAGATCACTCATCACATTCCTCTCATCATCATTCGCATCATCATCCTGAAAGATTATCCCACCGCAACCTTTGTTGTTGATGATCTCTTCGAGCTTCGCCATGTGTGATGTTTATGGTCTCGCCGTCTCTAAATAATTTACGAAAGGATATCAAAGGCGCAGGCACAATTTCTCCTCCTTCAGAACCTTCTCAAAATGCTTGCGATCCTCGGGACTCAAGTCCCCACAGTAATCTTCCAAGAGAGTTTTCATCGTGACTTGCGATGGGTTGTAGAAGGAGATTACGCAGGCAACATTCTCTCGGAAGGGTTTCGCGATGGAGGTGAGCTGCTGAGTCAACACCCACACCGAGATGCCATCGTGCCGGCCGGAGAATGCCAAGTCTATGAACTTATTCGATCGATTCTTCAGATCTTTGGAGACGGCGCAATCATCCAGAATGATCAGCGAATTTGTGCCCGAGAAGATGAAGTGGCAGAGGCGCAACAAGTCATCGATCTCATCTCGGTTGCTCGAATCTGGCGAGAGCACGAGGAATCTCGGGTCGCCTTTCGCGAAATTCTTGTACGTCTTGTTCCGCGCGTACGTTGGGCAGATGAGGATGATGTATTCGAAAGCTCCTCTGAAAGAGCCCCTGAGTTGGTCCACCAGGTACAGAGTCTTCCCGCAATTCGTCGGGCCGTTGATGATGCAGTTGAAGGGGATCTTCTCTCGCAATTCATTCATGGTTCATATGTCCCTCGATACACGATCTCCTTTAGATTGGAATTCATGATCACCATGACTGCATCCGCGACGACAGCAGGTGATGGTCCCGGTGCCGCTTCATCTCCAGCTTGATCCCGTCGCGAGTGCTGTTCAACTCGAAGCCGCCGCCGTGAATTCCGTTGTCGGCGTAGGTCCTGAGGTCGATCCAGAGTGCGAATTTTTCCGCGAAGAAATCTTCCTCCCTCACGGAATCGTCCAACCCGAAGCGCTCAATCACGGATCTCCAGTGGTCGTTGGGCATCATCCCTTTCGAATAGAGGCGGCTCGGCATCCTATCCACGTTGATGTTTATCGATGAGATTTTGGGGTTCGCGAATTTCTCACAGTCCCTGCCTCCCGCCGGATGGGCATCCACGAAGAGATTCCCGTCATGGATCTCCTCGGCAGATTTACGTGTTCGTTGATCACATCATCCTTGGGTCGGGAGATCGTGAATGTCTTGTGTCTTGTGCAGGAGAGTGTTCTCGTAGAGGAACCCTTTGCGGATTGGTAAGAGCTCATCGCCTCATCCGCCAGAAGTTTGCTCGAGATGCATGAATACTCCAGCTGAATGTTCGTCATGGTGTAATTTGGCGGGGTCTCAGCGTTCGAATAGACGACGACGTCAGAGACGGGTGCCAGGGTGCTCTCGAATGTGAGCTGATGCGCCAGACATTTTGGGTAGAAGACGCCGTGGTCCTTGAGAATGGGATGGTCCAGAGGGATCGCGTATATGGTGTTGTGGAGCGTCGCGAGAGATACCTCCTTCGCGTCTGAGGTGTTCTTATCGCCGGCATTCGTTCTGAGTTTGCGAACGTTCTTCGGCAGATGCATGTCGTGATACGTTTGGAACAGATCGAATCTCTGAGTGTCTTGCAGGGTCTCCCAACCGAAAACAACTCTGAGCCTGGAGACGAGATTGCTCCGCACATTGTTGACGAGAGTGTTGTCCTTGTGTCCCGAGACGTTCATTCAGATTGAAGATGAGGTACACGCTGCCGGGGACGATCACAACATTCTCCGACAATTTGTGGACGTACAAGGTTTCACCGCGGTTGGCGGATGAAGGTGTGAACGTGATGCGATTCAATGATCTATCCGCTTTCAAGCCTTTCCGATAGGGTGGTCATTTTAAGCGGTGGGAGAGGATTATCCTTAAAATGCATCGAGAGAAGAGACTGAGGGAGATTTACTACTCCGCGTCCGGATATTGGAAGGGCTACACTGCAATTCCCAAATTGTCACACGAGGCGAAGGTTGGCGAGGATGAGGCGAGAGGGTGAGTAGTTGCAAAGGGCCGATTCTGGGACAAGTTGGGCGTGGTCAGGCAAGTTGGGCGTGGTCGGGGTAAGATGGGTGTGGCCAAAAAATGTTTGTGCATAATTAATTAGTTGGGTTTCGACTTGTTCGATTTTTGATCGATGATTTTCTTTGAGGGTGTCAATTTTTCAGAGTGGATCGTCGAGTGGATGGGTGGGGTCGGGAGTGTGAAAGTGGGATCTAGGTTTGAGGTTGGGGGGTGAGTGGTAGAGCTTTGAGCAAATGGCAAACATGGCTAATGATATGCAAATGGATAATGTCAATGATATGATAAAAAAACATTGTCCACATGGTAGACAGAAATATCAATGTAAGGAGTGTGGTGGTGCAGGTATCTGCTTACATGGTAGAACAAAATATAGTTGTAAAGAGTGCGATGGTTCAGGTGTTTGTCCACATGGTAGAACAAAATATTATTGTAGAGAGTGTGGCGGTTTAGGTATCTGTATGCATGATAAGCGTAAAAAAAGGTGTAAAGAGTGTGGTGGTTCAGCTCTTTGTATACATGATAAATTAAAATATTATTGTAAGGAATGTGGTGGTTCAGGTATTTGTATACATGGTAAACAGAGATCTTATTGTAAAGAATGTGGTGGATCAGCTTTTTGTATACATGGTAAGCGAATATGTAAAGAATGTAAACCTCATTTGTATTGTATACATGGTAAACGAATGTGTAAAGAATGTAAACCTCATTTGTATTGTATACACGGTAAACGAATGTGTAAAGAATGTAAACCTCATTTGTACTGTAAACATGGTAGAATTAAGACTAATAATAAGAAATGGATGTGTCATATGTGTAGTGGAGATTATATTTGCCGTCATTATAAGCCAAGAAGGGATTGTGAAGAGTGTGGGCCCTTATAAGTTATCAACAGACATTTGTAACGCGTTTCACGTTACAAAAGTTCACTTAATCATCATTAGACATAGACGACTATAACCTTTCTCTTGTATTTCCTAGCTATCTTAATGGCTGACTTAGTACCTGGTGAGTAGTAACGAGAAGGTAAGGCCAATACATGCGTCACCCACTCCATGATAGCTCTATTGCGAATTGGCCCAGCCGCCTTGCCATAATAGTCCCATTGAGGTTCAAACACCTTGAATGGGATCTCGTTTTCAATGGCAAAATCTCTAGCCATTTCATCAACCCCTTCAGCACCACCAGATACAATCAATTGTATGTCTGAGAGATCCAGCTTCCATTTCTTGAGGGCTTTGTGTATTTCTAGTTTCAAGAATATACTGTCATCGAAGTATCTACTCCCAACGATTGCCAATGATGTCATGATTTGTGAATGGATGTGATTTATGAATTGTGTATTTCAATTTTTATCTGAATAACAACCAAGCTATAGTTCCACCTCCAAGGATTAATAGTATCAGGTTGGTTTCATGATTACTAGTTGTTTCTTCTTCTGGTGAAGAGTCTTTGATTTTGGGTTGAGGATTAATCGTTGGTGTTGGTGTTGGTCGTTTAGTCTTTGCAGCTGCATGTGGCAACTTAACTTTTGAGGACCCCAGATTATGGCTGATTCCCACAGTCTTAGTCTCCAGGTTTATGTTTGTGTTGACACCAAATTTCATCTCATTAGTGGCCTTCATGAGGTTGTTGTTATACCCGACTACACTCTCTGTGTTTATGATCATATTACTCGGCATCGACCACACTCCAGGGGCAATGGCCAAATCAAGCCTTAACTTAGCTTCTTGAGTGGCTAGTTGATACCTTTGGATCGAACTTGAAATGTCATTCTCAATCACGCTACTCTCAAACAGAGCCAAGAATTCTTGTTGAGTCTCGATTGCTCCACCACCAGTGCCCACAATTGAGTTTCTAGTGTTGACTTGCGCCCCCAACACACAGTAAACAAAGGCTTCAGCAGATCGATTCAACCTGCCAAGTCCAGCTTTAGCGAGCCCATAGCCACTGGTTGGTATGAACCAAGCATACTTGTAATCAGCAAAGTCATCATCACGGATGAATGATATGAGGTCACCCGCTTCCTTCTTACCCCCATCATCAGCAAATTTACCACCTTCACCAGGCCATTGATCAGCCTCTTCATCGTAATTCCTTACCATATGGACATTTTGGTATCCTCCACCTACTCCATGGTATTCAGCTCCATAATCGATGAATATGTCACCCAAACCCCCGTTTCTTCCACCTTTCCATCTGAAATCAGAATTGTTTGAGATACCAAATTCAGCGCACAATCGTTGATATGCAACTTTGCTGTAAGGGTTGTTGTTGATTACAAAAGGTTGCTCATCAGGGAGTGGAAGACTTAGTTCATACAGTATCCGTCTTATGGTGAAGTATACATGAAACTTGATGAAGCTACTCACGACTTTGGGGTAGTTGAGGCTCTCGAAGGGGCTAATCCCACAACCAGAGGTCGCACAACATACTGCAAAGTTTAGTTGTTGAGGCCAGTAGTTCATATCGGGAGCGTTCAACCATTTTCGACTTTGTTTACCAGTCTTGAAAGTCACAACTTGGGAGGTGAAAACATTACGCATCTTGGCGATGAATTTTTTAGTGCTGGATACGTATATGTCCAATGACGTTAGCATGCTTGTGGTGTTGCTTGTGGGGTTGTCAAAGTCAAAGGCAGGTATCGGGTAGTATCGTTTGGTCATGGTTAGACTCGTTGGGAATGAGTTCAGTGTGTCATCATCAGTCAATCCAAGATCAATCCAGAGTAGTAGTTTCAAACCTGGTCGCATCCCATCAGTCCATGTCTTTCCAGAAGGGTCATCATAGGACATGATTGTCATACCATTATGTTTCCATCTAATGTAACCCCCATATTGATCAGTCACAAATTTGAATTGGTCAAGGTCAGCCTTTGGATACCTTTTTCTGAAATCATTTAGTAAGCTCATCTTCTATCCAGAATTTGGGTAGAAGGGTTCAAACCTTTAAGCCATTAGTTAAATGTAACATCATCAATCCAATCCAAAATTTTTACGTTCTTTTTCATGCCAAAGTTCCATAGCTTCATTGATTTCTTTGTTATTTTTGAAAGAAGCCCACAGAGACTTGTATTGTTCTTCAGTGATTTTTTGATCTTCTTCATTCACCATGTTCATCACCTCATACATTACAACAAAATCTAAAGTTTTGAGTTTCTCTCCAAATGTATATTTTAGAGGTTGGTTGTTCATGAGATCTGTAATAGTACGTGCCAGTGATTTGTATTTCTCTTCACTGGATTGTCTATTAGCCATGATTATGTTCTTAGTATATCCACCTTTTAAGTCTGTTTGGACTAGTATCGTCTTTGTTCATAAATTATGGTTATGGTCCTCCTTTTAGTTCTTTGAGGATTTCGTTGCGTACTCTCTGCCTCAATACCACCGGGTCCTCTCCACTCATATTTTTTTGAGCTTTAGCCCTTATTTCAGCCTTGAGCTTTTCGAAGTTCTTGAGTTCTTCTATGATCAACGAGAACTGCTCATCAGAGATCTTATTGTCACGAAGGGCTTTGGAAACCAGGTCTTCAATGGTGTTTATCTTGGATTTGGCCAGTGTGATGGTATTTTGATGCTTCACAGCTTTCTTGGACAGATTCTTGGATATCTGTTGACACGCTATGGATGCGCACACAAATACACCACTCACTACACCCAATGGCACAGATGCGATGATTCCGACTCCACTAAGAGATGTGCCCAATCCACCAGCTGCCAAAACGCAAGACAATATACCACAGGTTGAGCTTGCATTCATTAATACACCCTTCGATCGGTTGTATTTTTTGAGTACTGTCTCATAGTGTCTTAATTCAGACTTTAGCTTGTCCAAGGCATCACAACATTGTTGAAGCCTGAATGATGGCCCATCAGTGGGGGTTGGAGGAGGTGCAGTAGCCTCTAAGTTGGGATATATTGATTTATATTCATCCATTTTGGAATGAATATCACTTACTTTTAAGATGTTATCTGAATCTTAAAGTGAAAGTTATGGGAGAACCCTTCAGATCAAGTTTCTTCCATCCCATGTCGAGGATGCTTAAGTCGAAGTGGTTTATGGGGCTCTTATGTTTTTGAGCTGGAATGGCTGGGTAATCCTGTGATGGTATGTTGGCAAGGAGGTGGGAAGGGGAGAGCTTCACGGGTTCCCCAGATTGAGTCTTATTCATATATGACGACTTATTGTCCACTATACTACACATAAGTCTCAGTGGCTCCTTAATCTGTATATTTATGGGGTACAGCTTTCCAGGGGTTATGGTTTCAGGCACCCCCAAAGCAACTTGGAGCCCTCTTGTAAGTTTAATGTTGAAACTCTTGTTGGAATACAGGTAATCAACAGTGTCAGTCTCGATGATCGATAGCTTGGCATTATCCGTATCGTTCAGAAAGATTGCGTGTATATCACGTAGAGAGTATGTACCGGGTGGGATTATTATGATGGGTCGATCCTCCTTGAGAAAGCTCTGTCGATCCTTGAAGTTGACCAATCGTTTGGGTATAATACAATCGAGGAGTTGTATCTCCCGAACCTTTTCCAGTGGGGGATCCAAATACACCCTGGTTTCAGACTCGTACATAGTAATGCTCAACATTTTGTTTGATTACTCCTTCTTCATCTTTAAATTTCTATAATCAGCATCTGAGAGGAATCGAGTTTTGATGATGCCACAGCTGGAACATTTACACTTCATCATCGGCCTTCCTTTGGATGTTTTGGCAAAGGTTTCACTACCAGGTACACAATCAGTCAGCTTTTTCTCTTTGATACAGTAGGTCTTCATTTGATTCATTTACGTTTCCTTTTTAACTCTTCTATGAAGTAAAGCACAACCGCCATTATTAACAGCCAAGCATGTTTACCCAGGAATGAAATGGCCTCTCCAGCAGTCTTGAATAGAAAGCTTACAATAGCGCCCACCATCCCAGGTAATATCTCACCAAGTTTCTTCCCAAGGGTTTTTAGCCCATCACCAACCCCTTTGCCCAATTTCGATAGCCCTTTGGAGAGGTTGGAGACTATAACACCAATGACCACTCCAACGGCACTCATGACAGCAAAGACTGTGAATCCGTATTTCTTGAAGATGGCCTTCACACGATCACGAAGAGGCATCTTATCACGTATTTCATCATTTTGTCTCTCCAGATCGCTTATTTGTTCTTGATTGGAAATGATTCTATTCTTGGCTAGCTCTTCATAGGTGTTAACCCTTTTGATCAAGCTATCTCGACTTTGTTCAATCTTCTTCCGGCTGGCCAAGTCTTTCTTGTTCTTATCAATCTCATCTTTGTATACTTTCAAATCATTCAACAAAGTTTCTGTATATAATCTTGCATCAACCTTTTCTTTCACTGCAGTTTCGAGATAACTCACACTTTCAGCGATTCTGGTTTGATGTCGTTCAATTATACCCCTCAAGTCTTTCTCAAGTGTAACATATCGATCAATTTCGAATTGACTTGTTTCCGTGACTGCTCTTAACCCGTCTAATGCATTACGTAAATCCTTAATTTCTTCATTGGCTTCATTCAAATCAGCAATTAGTTTATTATTATTCAGAACAAGATTCTGAGAATCCATGCCAATTGATCTCTTGATTGTCTCCGGGAGTCGGTCATACTTCACCAAATCCCCCTTGGAGTCAATAAGTAGATGCTCCCTATTGTTGGATCGATCAGTCAATCTAACCCAAACCCCGTCATCATCGATTCTTGCACTGAATGGTGAATTTAGTGAGTCGAAATTGTAGAACTTCTCTTCTATCTTTTTGAAAGCGCGAGTCCTATTGTCTTCTTTACTTTCCACAATCAGTGGAGATTCTTCATCAATTGGATCTAGGTATATGGTGTCATCACCATCATCACCACCTGCAGCACCGGGCTCATTTAATATAGTTGGATCAGGGGTATCGTCGGTGTCCATATTAGTGTTCAAATATGGAAACCTCTAAATTAATTTAATAGTCTCGTATATTCATATCGTTTGGGTCTCATACTTCATCGCGGAAACCAGTCTCTGAATTACAGTCTGGGATCTTTCTAATTATAGCAATGGGTAAGACGCGTTGTTTGAGTTCACTCTTGGCAATGGCTATAGGATTGAAAGCAAATGGCCAATCTATGACTGGTTTACTACCCATCCTCAATTGATAAGCTCTAAATCCCACCAAACGAACATATTCATGTGGTGTCATTGTGTTATCTGTTATTTTGTCATTCATTATATCCACTTGCTGACCATATATCCCAAGGCTAACATCCCGACAGAAACATAAACCATTTCTCCAGTCTTTTGATCTGAATTGGGTCGGTAATAGTCTGAGAATTTGGGGGGATTGCCCATTTGATTGTATAATCTCAGCGCTTCATCCGTCTTTGATATGTTCTCAGAAGCTTGATTCTCATCACCCTTCCTACGATTCTCAAAGTCAATATAAGCCATTCGTTTCTCTTGATAAGCAGCATAGTCTTTCTGGTACTTTTCCATGGCTTTGTCATGCCTCTCCCTTTCAAGTTGGAGATCAGTTGAAGATGAACCACTGATGACTTTAGCCAAATAATTTCCACCAATGAAGGCTGTTGCATTGAGGACTGCCCCTCCAATCATAATTAATGCGGTCGCCATTTATCCACTTGTTGTCTTAATCTTAAACAATTTCAGTGCATGCGCAGTGGCACAAAATCGACACTTTGAATTTTTCAAGCTAATTCTTGTTCTTGAATCTCTCTCTTATATCTCGTCAAATCTCTTATATCTCGTTCTCTTGTTCTTGAATCTATCTCTTATATCTCTCTCTTATATCCAGTCTTGAAAAGTTTCAAGACTGGATATAAGAGTGCGATCATTGACAGGATTCCAAACGTAAATGATACCAATGTGTGTGGTCCTGCTGGTTTTTCTGTAGCCTCTTCTTCTGGCTTGTTGGTCTCATCAAGATCCTTATCCATATCTCTCAAAAGATACCACGTCAGTTTAGGCTCCTTGTCATAATATTCATGTCTATTTTCTCGTTTGTAGTACCATTTGATAAGCTCTTTATTAGTCGGCATGGGGTCGATTTCAACCTCTGAGTATCTCTCAACAGAAAGATACTCAGCTTCATGTAAAGCATTAACGTATGATTGTCTTATGTGTCTCATAAGATCAATGATATAATCAGTTTGAGCAAATTTAATTGCTTCAGTGAAATTCCTAGCCATATTAAACTCTTGTGGGTAGTATCTTCTGATCCTCTAAATAGTTTTTGACATATATGGCTATACTCAACAAACCAACCCATTTGACATAGTTCATGATATTGGTCGTTGGGTCGCCGATGATCGACTCCCGAAGAGCCTTTTTGACAAGCCAGCCCATCCCAGCCGACAATCCAATGAGCACTGCAGAGTCAGTAAGTGTCTTTACGAGCTTATTCTCAGCCATTTGTGGATTACATCCATCTACTTTTTAAGTTGGTTTCCTCTTCTTTGACGGGCTGACTTACATTATTATCAACTTTAGGTTGTGGCGGGTTCAATACAATAGTTGGTGTTGGTATATGCAGATCAGCTATCCTATCTCTATAGTTTGTCCATAGGCTATAGGCGGCGAGGCCAATTGCACCTATGACCAGAATAATAGTTTGGGACGACATATATTTTGGTATCCAATCACCCCCTCCACCAACAGAACTACCCTTATCCTCTTCCTTTTCACTCTCTTCCCTTTCCTTCTTCTCCCTTTCCTCTTCACGTTTCAAAGCCTCTCTGGCCCTCTTGTTCTTTTCTGATAACGTTTTACCAGCCTGAACTCTCTTAGGGTCTTTGACCTTTGTTTTGACAGAAGGCTCTCTAGTGATCTGCTCAACCTGACTTGTTTCTTCGGACATGTTGTTGTTAGTTAATCTAGTGTAACCTTTAAGTCTCCTAGTAAGTTGCATACTAGGAAACTGTCAGATCCCACCCGCCCAACTCTTACCTGATTACCTTATTACCATCATCATTTTTGTTAGAAAGCCCAAGTAGCACTTCAGGGAATGCATTGGATCCGGCAAGCCATTTAACAGGTTCTTCTTCAAAGGTGGCATCTTTGAAATCATTACCATCATTCTTGTCCTCGTCGTCTTCTTCAAATTCAGCATCCTTGAAATCATTCTCATCATCATGTTTGTCTTCTTGTGGTTCAACCTCCTCAAATGGTTTTGTGAACCTGATTGATTTCACAATAATACCTTCGCCAAGAAGGGCATGGTATTCACTCCTTGTTGAAAAGTATACACTCTCAAACTTTACCAAAATTTGCAAGCCTATCTTATTTTTGGGATCAAAAGGTTGATCAGGATCAATTATAAAGTCACGGAAAGTCTGGTTTCTTTTCCTTCCTATAAATGATGAGTGTAATTTGAAGTTTGCACCAGTTCAACTGCTGTTTAGTTTAATGTACATTCGAAATGGTTTTGCATAACTGTATTTGGATTTGGATTTGGATTTGGATTTGGAATCATCTTCTTGTGGTTTTGAGTATAGAGGCTTCACCAAATTGAGTGCCATTCCTTGCTTCATCAATCCATACTTCGGACCACCTTGGTTCAATTTAGGCATAGGTTTTCCTTCATTATAGAATTTAATCATGTATTTAGCCGTAGCCGCACTTATCAAATCAATCCTTTTGAACGTCTCTTCCTCTTCTTCAGTTGGAGAATCTTGAGTGTAGAATGAGTCATAGGGTAATTGATCTGTAGCTTTTTGAGTTTGTCACCCGGCTTGTAACCATATTCATGATTAATTCCAAACACGTTTTGGTCTGCCAATTGGAATGATAGAGTCTTCTTTACACCATCCTCCATCACAAATACCTTTGATTTGTACCCAGACCTTGATTTGACAGGATCCTCCACAATAATAGAGTTCCAATCAAAATCAGTCTCATCAATTGGTACAAATCGATTTGGCAGAGATGGGTCTGGGCCCGAAGAAGCATTTGAGGAAGTTGAGTTTGTTCTTTGTGACATGTTTGCGTATGCCTTTAGACCTAAAAGTACCAAATCCAATTTCAATTTTTTCTTCACCGAACAGTGTCAACTCCATCTTGATCTGAATTGGCTAGATCATAAAATGTGGTGGTGGGAGGGGCGGGCTCTCTTATCTTGAAATGCTTGATAGCGGTAATGGCTACTATTAATAATGTAGCAATCACACTACCATGTACTACTATTGACCCAGAAGCTTCTGACAGCCACTGCTTGATCAATTGATTGTTCTTCCAATCCTTTACTAAAGCATCTGGCTCATCTATCCCACCATAACCACTAAGACACCGATTGACTAGTCTGGCCAATAGATGTAAAGGAGGATCAATTAGTCCATCAGCCACATTCTTACCCGACACCATCTTGTACCTCTTGTAGTACTTCTCGACATCCTTATCCGATAATTTATGGACATCGCCTAGAGTCATTTGCATACCAAGATACTCTTTGGTAGACCCTAGACAAGCTAGTATTGAGAGCTCTTCTCTTTTGGATTTCAAATCGTCATCGCTAATGGTTGGTGTTGATTGATGACTATCCACTACAGTTTCACCATTCATGATTTCTTCGGGAGTTGTCATGGTTGTGCTATGGGAGCCGGTATTTCTAAATAGTTTTGGAATGGATGTCTAAGGGAGAAGGATAGCCTGGCATACTTTTCATTCATAAGATGCTTCTTGAAATTTTTACACGTTTCAGCATCCAGGTCCCCGCCATACTCCTCGAAAAGCATCTTCATCGCTGTCTGTGATGGATTGTGGAATGAGACCACACAAGCTTCATTTTCACGGAATGGTTTGGCTATAGATGTCAGTTGCTGAGTAAGAACCCATACTGATATCCCTATATGTCTCCCAGAGAAGGCCAAACCGATAAATTTGTTGGACCTATTCTTCAGATCCTTGGAAACGGCGCAATCATCCAATATTATGAGCGCATTCATACCTGAGAAGAACGATTCACAATCCATCAATAAATTGTTGATTTCGTCATGATCACTGGCATCTGGCGACAGTACAAAGAATCGTTTGTCCCCCTTGGCAAAGCCTCTATAAGTCTTGTTATGGGGATATGTTGGACAAATCAACACAGTATAATCGAATACTTGCCTATAGTGGCCTCGAAGCTGTTCCACTATGTATTGGGTCTTTCCACAATTCGTGGGACCAGTGATGATGCAATTGAATGGAATCATATCTTTGAGTTCGTTCATCATTACTCACTACATTAACCCCTTTAGATTGATATTTCTTCTCATGACAACGTGAGAAGAAAACATATAGCGGTCTAACATACCATCTCATCTAGATTA
The DNA here is from genome assembly GCA_949710005.1 of Ricordea florida. Lineage (NCBI taxonomy): Eukaryota > Metazoa > Cnidaria > Anthozoa > Corallimorpharia > Ricordeidae > Ricordea > Ricordea florida. Next base: position 17,320,251 of record OX453274.1, on the reverse strand, counting down.
CCATTCATAATACCCATATTCGCATCCGCGACCACGAACATGTAGCATGTAAGAACTTTAGTGCCTACCTTTTGTCTCTTAATTTCTAAAGCCACACCATCACGAGTAGCAATAATTTCCAAACCATTTCCATGGATATCATTATCTGGATAAGTCCTCAAATCAATCCACAAAGCGAATTTATCTGTATAAAAATCAGATTCCTTAACTGAATCACTAAGACCAACTCGCTTAATTATGGATTGCCACAAATCAGTCGCCATCATACCTTTCAAATAAACTTTGTTGGGCACCCCATCTATGTCAATCTTGACTGATGTGATCTTTGGATTTGCAAAAATCTCAGAATCCCTAAGGCCTTCTGCGTGAGGGGCAGTGAAGAGACATAGTATACCAGTTATGGATCTCCTTGGAACATTAATGTGCTGATTTATCACAGCATCATTAGCCTCAGAAATTGTGAAAGTTTTGTGAAGAAGTGCTTTTTCATAAGTGAATCCTTTGCCAACTTTGTAGGACGTAACAGCCTTTTTTGCTAAATCATCATTTGATATACACTGGTATTCCATTTCCATGTTTATTAATTTATAATTAGCGGGTGTTTCATTGTTTGAATAAACTACAACATCAGAAACTTTAGCCAAAGTCAATTCAAATCTAAGTGGATGTAGTAATCCTCTTGGATAAAATATTCCATGATCTTTGAGGATTGTGTGATCCAATGGAATAGCATATCTAGTGTTATGAATCATAGCTAAAGTATTATCCTTTGCTTTTGTTGTATCTTTGTTACCTGCATTGGTTCTAATTCTCCTTATATTAACATTAGATATACCCTGTCTCAACCTATTCTCACGATCCACCTCCGACAAAAACAAATCATGATAAGTTTTGAACAAATCAAATCTACTAAGATCCTCTATGATTTCACCACCAAATAGAACCCTATATTGTGAAATTAGATTCCTTCCCAAATTATTAACAAGAGTATTATCTTTATGCCCGGTTACAACCATATCAAAAGTTATGTAGACGCTGCCAGGCACAATCACTAAATTCTCACTCAATTTTGGGATTTCAATGTATAGTGTCTCACCAGGTTCGGCTGATGATGGATTCAACGTGACCCTAATCAATGAAGTTTCCGCCTTCAACCCTCCAGTAGTCCTTGGAACGCGACCTGTATCAAGAATGCTTGGTATAGAAGTCATTTTAAATGCTTATATTCTTGTTTATAAATGAGCGATGCCAACGTTTTAAATCGATTATATTACTCCACTGATGGATACTGGAAAGGATACTCAGCCATACCCAAATTGGCCAAAGCAGCCAAAGTTAGTGAAAAGGTCGCCAAAGAGTGGTTGGAGAAGCAGGCCTTGTGGCAAATTTATCTCCCAGCCCCCAAGTATATACCCAGGCCACATTGGAGTGTGAATAAGCCTAATCAGATTCATCAGGCGGACTTGTTGTTTCTTCCTCACGATACAGTGAGAAGAAAAACATACCGCTATGCCTTAGTCGTGATTGATATTGCTTCGAGATACAAGGATGCCGAGCCATTGACCTCAAAGGATAGTGGTGAAGTTGCCAATGCCTTTCAAAGGATTTATTCCAGTAAATTGAAGTGGCCACAAACATTAATGGTGGATCCAGGAACAGAATTCAAGGGTGATGTAACAACTCTTATGAATAAGCATCAAGTCACAATCCAACGTAGTGAAGCTGGGAATCATAGAGCTCAAGCTTTTGTGGAGAGGGCCAACAGGACTCTCGGTGAGAAGTTATTCAGCCATCAATATGCTCAAGAGATGATTAGTGATACCCGATCCACAGTTTGGGTGAACAGATTGCCCGCCATCATGAAGACCCTCAATAGTGAACCCACCCGTATTACTGGTAAAGAGCCTGAGGAAGCTTTGAAAATGGACTCAATTGGTACCAAAACTCCAGACTATAAGCGACCTGTGGGATTGGATGAGAAGAGATTACCTCCAGATGTTCAAGTCAGATATTTATATGCCCCCGGTGAAGATGAAGGTGGGGACAAACGAAGGGCTACTGATCCCATATGGAGTCTTGAGGTCTATGATTTGGCTCGAACCATAATCAAGCCGGGTCAACCAGTCTTGTATTATTTGAGTGGGGGTCCAAAACGAGGATTCGTTCGTGAAGAGCTTCAATTTGTACCTCAAGACACTAAATCACCACCTTCCAGCGTCCTGAAATGACCATGTGCATAAGTGTTTATCCCATCTTCCATTATCACACGTTTATCGTCCTCGCGTGATAATGCAATCTTATTGATAGTTTCAGTATACATGTCATGGCTAAGGCTTCTTATGGTATTCATCCGCCTTCTTTGGTGTTGGCCACTGAAAAGACAAGTCTTGTAATCCTGGAAACTTATGCCTTTGCTCACCACTGCCTTGTTTACACCCTTACACTTCTTGACTTCCTTCTCCTTATCCGTCTTGAAAGCATACAGTTTGGCCCTCAGACCCACAAATTCAGTGATCTGTTCACCACCAGCGTCATCTTTGAACATCCCTCCAACCTTTTTGTTCACTCCGGTCTCAATCCCGGATGGATGGTCCCTTGGGTAGTTACTTGTGTCAAACTTGTCTCTCACATCTGGACTGATATCCCTGTAAAAGTCCTCAGTCTCTATCACATAGGTGAGAGAATCCGTGTCTGTGAACAGCAACTTGGCCTTATCCCCATACTTGGGCTTCATATACCTGTAATGGAAATCGTACATAGTCGTCTTGCTCAGATCCAGAATGGATAAGCCTAAGTAAATGGGCTTATCAAAGACCAATCTCGTTCTCTTCGTGTGGAAGGCGGCCAGATCCTCGCAAAAGATGTTCCTATGATGGAAGTTTGGCTTCACAATCAACTTACGTGCTTTCTTCTCATCAGTAACCAACTGGATATCCACCCTCTTCCTAATGTTCTCCATGGTCTTGCCAAACACTGAGTTGTTCATCAACTTGAAGAAGTCCTTTTCGAAATCATTCTCAGCCCTGGCTCTCAAACTATTATTCAGATCAATATAAGGCTTCAACCATTCCGATTCTTCGAATTTGATCCCTCTGTGTACCTTAGTTAACTTCAAACCCAACGACAAATACTGTTTCAGAGCTTCGTGGTGTAGAATATACTTCTTCTTATCTCTCAAATTGGGAACCAACTTAACAACCCCATCAACATCCAACCTCTCTGGAGCCAATGGATAATCATTGTGAAGATCATGTAACTCCAATGGGTACTCCAAGTCCACCTCTAATATACATGGATGGTCTCTCCAATCTCTCATCTCTTGATCACTCATCCATTCAAACCCATGGGTTGGTAAAGCCTTCGTCATTGCATGACCATAGAGCCCATTAGCATCCAAATATACGATGAACTTTGTAGGCAACCTGGGATCATAGTTCTTCATATATCGATTATTGGCCTTCCCATACCTCGTCGAGATCATTGATATTCCACCTCTGATACCATTCTCTACCATAATCAGCATATCGGGATCCCTCAAAAGCTCCAACTCAACCTTGGTGATCTTCAATGTGGCATCCCAAGCCAATCCAGGTGCAGTATAATGCCATGCTGGATCCAACCCGTAATTCTTCATACAAACCCCTCTGAAGTTCTCAAATACATCAGCCAACAGAATCACATCTGTTTTGAGATACAAGTCATGATAATCCCTAAAACTTCTCATACCAAAGGTCTCCCACACAGTTCCAGCATGTTGATAATCCTCATCTGATATGTCGGTGTCGTATAATATCGAATAGAATTCATCCTTGGGTGGTAGACTGGACACTTGTAACTTGTCAAAGCCATCAAACCAATCATATGGAAACACTCCCTTCCTAGCCAAAAGATCAAAGTTTGCCCCTTCATAGTATCTCGAGAGGTTTTCCAGAGACTCTCTCGGCAAGTTGTCAGCCAATCTAGCCAAACCACTTGCCATGAACCTAAAACTGTCTATAAATCTAATGGAACGTTTAATCTGAACCTCCTTCTCCTTATCCTCATCCCCTTCTGCCTTCTTCGTGAACTTTTCAACCACAATCTCTTTGGTGAATGAGATGTACTTTTCATCGTTGAGTGGAATACAATCTATCTTACCCTCTGATACTCCCATCTTCTTGATAAACAAATGGCTATCGTATCCAGACAAGTTATGGAATATGACTGGAAAGAACGTAGGGGTGCTGAATTCCAGGTTGCATTTCCTGTGGGCTGCTCCTCTGTACCTACCTGTAAGATGGCAGTAGTCGACCACCTTATCATTTCCCAATTGACCTTCACAAATATGGCAATAAGTAGCCCTTCTATAATGCATGTTATCGGTATTCATCATTTTGAGCTTCTTTTCAGACTTGAATTGACCATAGATCTTCTTAATGTCCTCCTCCAAGCTTTCCTGAAACATTTGTGGTATGTCATCCTCAGGCGAGTTGGCTGTTCTCATCACAAACTTGGGCTCAAAGATCCCATCATCGAAACACTTGATAAGGTAACAAAATCCTGATGGCTTGTGCTTCTGATATTGATTTGTGAAGCTATACCTGTCATCCGGGAAACAAGTGTCCAACTTCTCCGTGAAACACTCAAAATCAGCATAGATCACAAATGGCACTTGCATCTTTCGTCTGTGGTTCTTGAAAGTAATGTACTTTGGGCTGCCATCCTCTTCCATGGGCATCTGAACTTTGACTGCTTCGTTGTTTAGGCAGTACTCCATATGTTCATCCAACGACTTTTGAGAATTGAACGAGTTTAGGCAGTTATCACAATAGAAACGGGCATGCTCATTCTTATTATACTCTATAAGTCTTGACATGTTTTTGATCCAACAGTAGTGATTTGTCTCTTCGTTTGATATCAAGAGTAGGTTTATCTTTGTAACCCCTGACTTGTTACTACGCCTGATTAGGGTTGGCCCACCATTCTCATAACCAAGGATGTTGATCCCATATGGATTCTGCCTTTCAAATCTATCTATCTGGGTTGTACTAAGTGCTGCCACTGGAAACTCTATTCCTGACCAATCGAATTTCTCTGAGTTTTCTCTCATCTCTTTGTTTAGTCTCTCAGGATGAACCTCTACAGGGAATACAGCGGATGTCACTGCCCATTTGAAGCACTCTTGGTCTTCATTCTTGACATTAATGATTGCCTTCTTAGCAGCTGATTTAGGTGGTAATTTAATATATGAACTTCCAGAAAACGGTTGAAATGGGTTTATGTGGATACGAAAGTCTATCACGTGTTCAAACACCCATCCAGAGCGCTCATTCTCATATTTCTGCACCAATTCAACCAGTCTAGCTTTGATGTTATCAAACATAACAAGTGTGTCTGTTGAAGCTGTTACTGTCTCCATCAGTGAATGAAAATGACCTTGACTCCGCTTAGTAACACGATTATCCTGGTTATTCCTCCTCGTGAATCCACATGAAAGAATACACTTCAGTTTGAATGGCTTCCTATGTTTATACATTAAACTAAGTGGTGTTCTAACCTTGCTAAGGAATGAAGTTGGATCATATCCAGCTCTACCCTTTACTATATAAGTCCTCAAAAAGCCTCTAAGAGCCGTTTCATGTCTTTCAGGGATGAAATAATCGGGTTCCCTTCTAACTACATTGGCTGCCCTTCTTAATCTCCTGGTGATGGCCCTCCTGTTTGGGTCTCTAACATTAGATCTTATCCAATTTATTGTCTGGTTAACTTCACGCCTGGAAACAGCAATAGCCCTTCCATATGAAGCTCGGGCGGGCCTTGTTCTTGTGGGCCTAACTGGACCAGGAATTGGAACATCAGCTTCAACCACTCGTGGGGATCCGACAGCATTAATGAGAGCCACTTTACGCATGTTGCCAAAACCTTGTATACCAGTCTTCTGGGCTATGGTTCGTAATATCTTCACTGTCAAGTTCTCGAATTGTATGTCAGATAACGCTTCGAGCATTTCAGCCTTTCTGAATCCACGAACACTCACACCAGCTCTTTTAGCTATTGCCCTCAAGTCTTTCACTGTTAAGTTCTCCATAAGATGAATTGTATTTTGGAATTGTACTTCTTAAGACAATCACCATGGTGTTGAAAAGCTTGTTTAACTTTTATACTTTTGTAACACGATCCATGTTACAAATGTATATTCACAACTTATAAATTTAAATCACATTTTAAACAACCTTGTACTTAGTTTCCGATGTTTGAAAATAGATTCATCAAAACAGATTTCGCATCTTGTTTTTTTATTTTTAGTTTTTGGCTTACCATGTATACATAGATTACACTCTTTACACTTATGCTTGTCTCTTCCATGTGAACAAATTCCAGCACCACCACATTCTTTACAATAATATTTTCGTCTACCATGTATGCAAATTCCAGCACCACCACATGCTTTACAACGATATTTTTGTCTACCATGTATGCAAATTCCAGCACCGCCACATTCTTCACAAATATATTTATGTCTACCATATATGCAAATTCCAGCACCAACACATTCTTCACAACGATTTTTTGGTCTACCGTGTAAACAAATACTAACACCACCGCATTCTTTACAACGATCCTTCCCTCTACCATGTAAACAATATTTTTTTATCATATCATTGACATTATCCATTTGCATATCATTAGCCATGTTTGCCATTTGCTCAAAGCTCTACCACTCACCCTCCAACCTCAAACCTAGATCCCACTTTCACACTCCCGACCCCACCCATCCACTCGACGATCCACTCTGAAAAATTGACACCCTCAAAGAAAATCATCGATCAAAAATCGAACAAGTCGAAACCCAACTAATTAATTATGCACAAACATTTTTTGGCCACGCTCATCTTACCCCGACCACGCCCAACTTGCCTGACCACGCCCAACTTGTCCCAGAATCGGCCCTTTGCAAATACTGGGTGGCTTCAGAGGCAGGCCTTGTGGCAGATCTATCTCCCGCCGCCGAGCTACGTTCCGAGACCGCATTGGGTGGTTGACAAGCCGAATTATTTGCACCAGGCAGATTTGTTGCTCCTCCCGCACGACACCTTCAGAGGGAAGACGTATCGCTATGCCCTCGACGTGGTGGATGACGCTTCGAAATACAAAGATGCGGAGGCGATCACCTCAAAGGACAGTGGGGAGGTTGCGAGAGTCCTTGAGAAGATTTAAGCGCGCAAGTTGAGGTGGCCGACCACTGTGATGGTAAATCCCGGGAGAGAGTTCATGGGTGATGTGGCAAAACTCATGGAGAGACGGGGGGTGGCCATGCAGCGAAGTTCCGCGGGGAATCATCGGGCACAGGCGTTCGTGGAGAGGGCGAACAGGACGATTGTGGAGAGATTATTCAGCCATGACGGGGAGATTGAAGGCGGTTGAAATCAAGCCCAAGAAGTACGAAAACCGGTGGGGATTGAAGAGAGGAGATTGCCATCGGACGTCGCTGTTCGATATTTGTACGCGCCAGGGGAGGACGAGAGTGGGGAGAGACGAAGGGCCACGGACCCGATATGGAGCATGGAAATTTATTATTTGTCTCGAAGTGTGCTGTCGCCGAATCAACCGATCTTGTATTATTTGGAGGGAGGGCAGAGGAGAGGATTCGTGCGCGAGGAGCTTCAAGTCTTGCCAGTGGACACGGAATTGCCGCCAGAGAGCGTTCTGAAGTGACCGTATGCGAACGTGTGGACTCCATCCTCTCTGATGATTCGTTTGTCATCTTCGCAAGAGAGGGCGACTTTATTGACCGTCTCGGAGGACATCTCGTGCAGGTGGCTCCGGATCACATTCATCTTCCGCATCTGGGGCTGTCTCTCGAAGAGGCCCCTCTTGTAGTCGTCGAAGGAGATCGTCTTCTTCATCACAGCCTTCGTGATTCCCTTGCACTTCTTCTCCTCCTCACCCTCATCAATCTTGAAGAAGTATAATTTCGCTCTGAGGCCGACGAATTCGGGGATCTGATTGCCGCCGGTCTCGTCCTTCATCTTATCGATGACTTTCTTATTCGCGCCGGAGATGTCTCGATAGAAATCCTCCGTCTCCACGAGATACATGAGGGAGTCCGTGTCGGTGAAGAGGAGTTTCGCCCTCTCGCCATATTTTAGCTTGATGTATTCGTAGTGGAAATCGTACATTAAGGTCTTGTTGATGTCAAGGGTGGATGCGCCGAGGAAGACGGGCTTGTTGAACTTCAACTTCGTCTTCTTCATGAGAGAGTATATAGTGCCGATTCTAGGCCAGTTTTGTAAAAATTGTAAAAATTGTGAAAATTACGAAAAATGTGAAAAATTATCCAAAGATTTATCAAGGATTTTATCAGAGGTGGTAAAAATAAAATTTTGAAATTGTGATTTAAAAAGAAGAATTATTTTGTAAAAATGGAACAGTTACATGGACTAAATGTTGCACAATTGAGAAAAATTTCTAAAGATTTGAAAATTAAAGATCGATCTAGAATGCGTAAAGCAGAGTTTATTAAAGCGTTGGAAAAATTTACAGATGAGGAGATAATTAAGTTAATTCCAAAAGATACTGTTAATTATATTTGTATTCACGGAAAGTGTAAATATTATTGTAAAGAGTGTGGAGGATCACAAGTATGTAAACACAACAAAATTAAATATTTTTGTAAAGAGTGTAAAGGATCTCAAATATGTGAACACAATAAACAGAAGCCGCATTGTAAAGAGTGTAAAGGATCCCAAATATGTGAACACAATAAACAGAAGAGACATTGTAAAGAATGTTATGAAAAACAACAAAAACATTAAGTTATATAACGCAAGTAAGTGTTACATAACAAAATTTGCATTGACGTAATCACATTCCTGAGCGACGTTAGAAACCAGCCTTTTTAAAGTAAACATAAAATCTACTTTTCAACTTCAAATCCACTTTACATTTTGCTTGTTGCTACGTCGTAAAAGTATGCAATCTATTGTTCTACACGTGAACACTAATTTACAAACAATGATAATCACGTGAAATTTACCGAAATAGATACCACGCTAACCCTCCACTGATAATTATAAATGTTAATATATTGGTTTCATGTTGCGTGGTCACGTCCGACTTTTCATTTAGAGTTGTGGTTTTTGGTTTTGGTTTCACTTCATTTTGTAAAGGTTTTGGATTTGTCTCAACTAAATGAGGTAACTTTACCTTTGAAGATCCCATGTTATGACTTATTCCAACCGGTTTTGATTCAGTGTTTAGGGAATTATTCACCCCAAATTTCATATCATCAGTCGCTTTCATAAGTTTGTTATTATATCCAACCACGCTCTCTGTATTTATGATCATATTACTAGGCATCAACCACACACCGGGAGCAATGGCTAAATCAAGTCGTAATTTCGCTTCCTGCACAGCTAATTGATATCTTTTAATTGAACTAGAAATGTCATTCTCAATAACACTACTTTCAAATAAAGCTAAGAATTCTTGTTGTGTTTCGATCGCTCCACCACCATTACCATAAATTGAGTTTCTAGTATTAACTTGCGCTCCCAATATACAGTAAACAAAAGCTTCAGCGGATCGATTCAATCTACCAAGTCCAGCTTTAGTGAGACCATGACCGCTTGTTGGTATAAACCATGCATATTTGAAATCAGCAAAGTCGTCATTTCGTATGAATGAGATTAGATTACCCTTTTCTTTCTTACCTCCATCATCAGCGAATTTACCACCTTCACCAGGCCATTGATCTGCTTCTACATCATAATTTCTTACAATACGCACATTTTGATATCCACCGCCTTTACCATTAGTTCCTCCCTTTGGTCGGTATCCAGCGCCATAATCAAGGAATATATCCCCTAAACCGCCATTTCTACCGCCTTTCCATCTAAAATCAGAATTATTACCAACCGAAAATTCAGCACACAATCTTTGATATGCAACTTTACTATATGGATTATTATTTATCACAAAAGGTTGTTCATCAGGTAAAGGTAGTTTCATTTCATACAATATTCGTCTTATTGTGAAATATATATGAAACTTTATAAAGCTATTCACTACTTTAGGATAATTTAAACTCTCGAAAGGACTTATTCCGCATCCAGATGTAGCGCACCATACTGCAAAATTTAATTGTTGTGGCCAATAATTCATATCTGGTGCGTTTAACCATTTTCTACTTTGTTTTCCAAATTTGAAAGTCACAACTTGGGAGGTAAATACATCTCTCATCTTTGCAGTGAACTTTTTCGTATTAGATACATATATATCCAGCAAGGTTAACATTTTTGTGATATTAGTTGTAGGTTCATCAAAGTTAATAGCTGGTATAGGATAGCTTCGATTTGTCAAGGTTAAACTTTTTGGGAACAAACTTAATTCAGTTCCTCCCTTTGGTCGGTCATCCAAGCCCAAATCTTTCCATAAAAGTTTTTTCAAACGAGGTAACAAGTCATCAGTCCATGTTTTACCGCTAGGATCATCATAAGACATTATTGTTGTACCATCAACTTTCCACTTAATATAACCACCATATTGATCAGGTACAAATATAAATTTATCAAGGTCAGCCTTTGGATACCTATTTCTGAAATCATTGAGTAACATTTTATTCTTATGTTTAGAATAAGATGCATATGTTTTTAAATCAACACCGCTCTTTTTTGATGTTAACCTCAAATGAAAATTTTAACGTGCGGGAGCGGTTAGCTCCTTTAATATGTCCGCACGAACCTCTCTCCTTATCTGAGACATATTTAAGTTTTTTTCAGTATCTTTCCGAAATTTTTGACGGATTTCGAGTTTTAGTTTTTCAAACTTTTCTAACTCTGCTAAAATTATGGAAAATTCTTGGTCGGAGATGGTGTTATCTTTCAGCGCCTTTGAAACCAAGTCGTTAATGGTGTTTACCTTTGCTTTTGCTAGAGAAACAGTCTTTTCATGTTTACTAACTTTTTGTGAAAGTCGTTTAGAAGCCGCACCGAATCCGACTGAAATACCACCACAAAGACCACCAACCGCCCCTAATGGGATACCAACAACAGCACCAAAACCAGTAAGGGAGGTTCCAAGTCCACCTGCAGATAGTATAACTGAAACCACCCCACAACCAACACTGAGTTTAGTAAATATTCCTCTTGCTCTATTGTATTTTTTCCTAACATCCTCATAATGTTTAATTTCCTTCTCAAGATTTTGTTGCACTTCACATGTCTTTTGTAGTCTGAAATTATTTGAGTTAACATTCATAGGAACTTGCGGATAAATTCTATTATACTCATCCATTTTTTTACTACTCAACATGAAATCTTTAAATCGATACGAATACGCACTGTATTAGAGATTAATTTTGTTCCGTTTTTATCTAAAATCCATAAAGTAAAGTAGTTCAAAGGGTTTTTAGTTTCTGTAATTCTTAAACATGGATACTTTTTAGAAGGAACAATAGCTAATAGTTGTGATGGATTAAGTTCTACATTTTCACCTTGAGGCATCCTATTGTAATATGAAGACTTTGGCTCTATAAGATCACACATTAAGTACAAAGGATTGTCATGCTTTACATTAGTCATAGAACTATCTACCATTTGTATCTCTTTTACATTGGATAATGGTGGATCTAGATATATTCTTGTTTCAGTGGATAACATTGTGATAGATAGAAACGTTGTATGATTCATTATTTTGTTTTTACTTACCTTCTCTTCTTTTTAAATTGTGTTCCGCCTTTCAGTTGGTCAACAAAATATAGAACCACAGCCACTATCAAAAGCCAAGCGTTCTTACCTAAAAATCCAATAACTTCGCCTGCTGTTTTGAATAGAAAACTAACTATAGCCCCAACCATTCCAGGTAATATTTCACCGAGCTTTTTACCGATAGTTTTCAAACCGTTACCAACACCTTAACCTAATTTTGTTAGACCTTTAGAAAGATTAGAAACGATAACGCCAATGACCACACCTACTGCACTCGCAACTGAAAATACTGTAAAACCATACTTTTTGAATATAGCCTTTACACGATCACGTAATGGTAGTTTTTTAAGTATTTCATCATTTCGTCTCTCGATATCGCCCATTTTTTCTTGATTGTAAATTCTATTCTTTCTCAATAGTTCTTGCAATTCATTAACCCTAGATTGTAAACGATCTCTACTTTGTTCTACCTTTGTTAAATTGGACTGCCCCTTCTTACTTTTGTCTAGCTCATCTTTGTATCGATTTAATTCGCTCAAAAGTTTCTCAGCATCTGTTTTAGCTTCTATCTTCTGTTTAACAGCTGCATCTAAATAGCTATCTTTTTCTGCGATTGTTACTTGTTGTTTCTCAATGAATTCACGCAAATCTTTTTCTTTAGCAACATACCGCTCTATCTCTTTAGGATATACTTCTATTGTTGCTCTTAATCCCGACGCGATATTATTTAATTCTTTATTCTGTTCATTAGCTTCATTCAATTCATCAATTAGTCTATTATTATTTTGAATAAGAGTCTTAGAATCAATACCAATCGCCCTCCTAATTGTAATAGGAAGTGAATCAATATTTTTTACCAAATCACCATTTGGTTTAATAATTAAATGCTCTGTATTATCATCTCTAATAGTCATTCTAACCCATACCCCTCCCTCATCATCGATTCTTGCGCTGAATGGTGAATCTAGTGGGTTGAAATTGTAGAACTTCTCTTCTATCTTTTTTAAAGCTCGAGATCTATTTTCTTGCTTACTTTCATTAACCGGTGGAGATTCTTTATCATCATCATAACCACCCCCATCCTCTCCATCAGGGTTAATTAGACTAGAGGTGGATGATATTGGATCCATTTCCATATTTTCTCTATCAACATCATCATCATTATAATCTAGATCCTTTAGTGGTATATCTTCTCCTTCTGCCATGATTTTTTACTCATCAGTAAGAAATCTTTAAACTAATCATACAATTAATTAAAATAATTTACTAACCATATAACCTAATGCTAACATACCACCGCCCACATATGCCATCTCACCCATCTTTTGATTTTCACTAGGTCTATAATAATCAGAGAATTTTGGTTCATGTGTTTGGCTATACAATTCTAAAGCTTCATCGGTATTTGAAATATTTTGTGAAGCCTGATGTTCATTATTTCGTTGTTGTGATTGCCAATCAATAAGTTTTTGTCTTTTTTCCTGATATTAAGCATAATCTTTTTGATATTTTTCTAATGCCTTGTCGTGTCGTATTCGTTCCTCATCTGTTTTATCGCCTGATAGGTATTTTGCAAGATATGAACCACCAACAAAGGTAGTTGCATTCAATATAGCTCCACCAACCATCATTGCTATTGTTGCCATTTTGTTAATCAATATGTAAAATCTTTAAGTTGGTAAAATCTTTTGATCTTCTAAATAATTTTTGAGATACATACTACCAGATAGGACTGTAACCCATTTAGCATAGTTTGTAATACTTGAGGATGGATCGTTTATAAATGATTCTTTCATTGCCTTTTTTGCAACATATCCAACTCCAGCAGCTAACCCGATAATGACAGCTGAATCAGTAACAGTTTTCACAAGTTTGTTTTCATTTGACATAATTTTTTACTAATCAGTAAGAAATCTTTAAACTGTTTCACAAATGTACTTTCCCTTATAACATTCCCATTTTTGGTGGTTGCGGTGCAGGAATATTTTGGGTTGGTGGTATTTTTTGAACATTAGTTGGTACTTGTGATAAATCTGGTATTCGTTCCTCACGGGTATTTTTATAATATCTCATAAACATGTCAAATGCTGTAAACCCTATTCCAACAATGGATAAAACAGTAGTAAAAGATAGCTCTGGAAGCCATGCTTTAGGTTCACTCTCTTGATTTGAATTTTCTTCCTGTTTAATCTCCTCTTGTTCCTTTTCTCGTTTCATTTCTCTGGCCAACGCTTCTTTAGCTTTTTTATTATATTCTGCTAGTTTCTTACCAGCTGCAACCTTTTTAGGATCTTTCTCTTTCTTTTTAGGAACATTATCTTTTGGTGGATCTTTTGTAATTTGCTCAACAACTTCTTCGGACATTATTTTTACATATCATTAAGAAATCTTTAAATCACATCAGCAGCTTGCTTAGTAGCCTGCTCAGTTTTGTTGGAATCATCTATATTTTTACTTGTAACTTGTTGTATTTTGTTGATTTTAATGTGTTTAACAACCTGGAATAGTCCGCTGGCAAGTGCTACCAATCTTCCACCTTTCAATGCTAAGAGACCTGCAAAGTTTGTAAGTTCGCGATTAACCAACTCATCATTTTTCAAATCTTTACAAAGTGCTTCCATATCATCTACAGGAACTAAGTAAGAAATAACCTGAGAAACTAATTGAAGAGATGAATCTACCAATCCACCACTAATTTTCTTACCTAATACTGCCTGATATCGATTATAATATTTTTCAATGTCTTTTTCTGTGAGTTTTTTGATGTCACCCAGACTCATATTAACACCTAAATATTCTTTTGTAGTACCGAGAGATGCGAGAATAGCTAGTGATTCTTGTTTTATTTCAATATCATCATTATATTTTACCTCATCTTTTACATCATCTTTTAGTTCTTCAATATAATCTTCAACTTCTGTCATCTTTTGTGATAATACATTTATTATTTTTAAATCACTTCACCAGCGGATGGAATCTCTAAATAACATTGAAATGGATAACGCAAACATAAACAGAGTCTAGAATATTTTTCGGTTTTCAGTAGTTCCACAAACTTTTTAATAGTTTCAGAGTCTAAATCACCTCCATAATCTTCGAAAAACATCTTCACACCTTTTTGTGATGGGTTATGGAATGTAACAACACAAGCCACATTTTCACGGAATGGTTTTGCTATGGATGTTAATTGCTGAGTGAGAACCCAAACTGATAATCCGTGATGTCTTCCAGAGAATGCTAAATCTATAAACTTGTTTGATCGTTTTTTCAAATCATTCGAAACAGCACAATCATCTAGAATTATTAGTGTATTTGTACCAGAGAATAAAGTTTGACAATCAGTTAACAATTCATTAATCTCATCTATATTACTAGCATCTGGAGATAATACCAAGAAAGGTTTATCTTTATTAGCAAAATTATGATATGTTTTATTTTTAGAATAAGTCGGGCAAATTAGAACAATGTAATCAAAAATTTTTCGGAATGGTCCTCGGAGCTGATCAATGAGGTACTTTGTCTTTCCACAATTTGTTGGACCAGTTATAATACAATGGAATGGCACTTTTTCTCGTAATTCTTCCATGATTTTTTGTATCATAACACAAGGTTTTTAAGTTAAATTTCATGTAAACTAGATTCTTCCCTCACTACGCTCGGTCAGTACTTTATCGAATGTAAGTTTGAATTCATTATTTCCATCATTGCATCAGCTACAACAAACATATAACAGGTTATAGTACCAGATCCACTTTGTTTTCTTTTAATTTCTAGTTTTACACCATCTTGTGCATTGTTTAAGGCTAGACCCTCTCCATGAATACCATTATCAGGGTGAGTTCTCATATCAACCCATAGAGCAAACTTATCAGCATAAAAATCCTTTTCCTTTACACCCTCTCTTCCGAAACGTTTCTTTACCGACTCCCAGAGGTCTGATGGTATCATTCCCTTAGAGTATAAACGATTTGGCACACCATCAACATGTATATTGATCGAGGTGATACCTGGATTGTAAAAAAACTCAGAGTTACGTGCTCCTGCAGCGGTTGGTAATGTAAACAAACATAATATCCCAGTCATTGATCTTCTAGGTAGATTAATATGCTGATTTATAACAGTATCACCGCCTAAGGATATGGTAAAAGTTTTGTGTAGAGTGACATTTTCATAAAAGAATCCTTTACCAACCCGATAAGCCGCCCGGGCCTCACGAGCTAAGTATTCGCTTGAAATACAAGAATATTCCAACTCAAGGTTTTTGATTGAATATGTCGGAGTCTTAGTGGTGTCAGAATAAATAACAATATCATTAACTGGAGCCAGTGTAATCTCAAAGATTAGTTGATGATCTAATGCCTTTGGATAGAAAACTCCGTGATCGTTTAGAATAGGATGGTTTAGTGGAATATGATACTTGGTGTTATGTACTGATGCAAGAGCCACTTCCTTTACATCTTGTGTTTTCTTATCCCCTGCATTTGTCCTAAGCTTCCTCATGTTTTCAGAAGAAATACCTTGTTTTAATCTATCCGCACGATCTTCATCTGCTAAAAATAAATCATGATAGGTTTTAAATAGATCATATCTTTGAGTATCCTGTAATGTTTCACCACCAAAAAGAACTCTAAGTCTAGATACAAGATTACTACCTACATTATTCACAAGTGTGTTATTAGCATGTCCATCAACATCCAAGTCAAATAGTAGAGATACACTTCCAGGTACAATCGCTAAATTCTCAGAAAGTTTTGGAATATTTATATATAAGGTTTCTCCGGGATTAGCTGAAGATGGATTGAGAGTAATTCGATTAAGTGTTGATTCTGCTTTCAAACCAAATGGCTCTCGTGGAATCCTGTTTGGATTAATTTTTTCAGACGTCATATTGATTTATAAGATACTTTGGTTAATCTTTAAATGAGTTACCTATCAAAAATATATTATTCAACTTTGGGATATTGGAAAGGATATTCTGCAATCACTAAATTAGCTGAAAAAGCAAAAGTCAGTCAAGATGTAGCAAAACAATGGCTTGAAAAACAGGCAATATGGCAAATATATCTACCAGCTCCAAAGTATATTCCTAGACCCCACTGGACTGTGGATAAACCAAATCAGATTCACCAAGCAGATTTATTATTTTTACCACATGATAGAGTTGGAAGAAAAACATATCGATATGCATTGGTTGTGATTGATGTAGCCTCGAGATATAAAGATGCAGAACCATTAACCTCAAAAGAAAGTCGTGAAATTTCAAATGCTTTTAGAAAAATATATTCCAGAAAGTTAAAATATCCTAAAACATTAATGGTTGATCCTGGAAGAGAATTTATGGGTGAAGTGGTAAAACTTATGAATTCGCATAATGTGAAAATCCAGAGAAGTGAAGCTGGAAATCATAGAGCACAAGCATTTGTTGAAAGAGCATACGGAATATTAGGTGAACGATTATTTAGTCATCAATATGCACAAGAAATGATTAGCGATGAAAGGTCTAGAGTATGGGTGAAACGATTACCTGATATTTTGAGAACTTTGAATAATACACCAACGAGAATAACTGGTAAAGAACCTGATAAAGCTATAAAACTGAAAGAGGTTGATATTGAAACTAAAAATTATAATCGTGTTGTTGGACCTGATGAAGTTAGGTTACCATATGATGTTAGGGTCAGATATTTATTATCTCCAGGTGAACTTGAGGGTGGTGAACGAAGGCGAGCTACTGATCCTATTTGGAGTATCCAAGTTTATGATATTTCTAGAAGTGTGATTTCACATAATCAACCAGTTTTATATTATTTACAAGATGGACCTAGACGAGGTTTTGTAAGGGAAGAGTTGCAGATTGTGCCTTATGATACTGAACTCCCACCAGATTCTGTTTTGGAGAGATGATGTCCAATAGCTAAAGTATGTATTCCATCTTCACGAATTATTCTCTTATCATCATCAGCAGATAATGCAATTTTATTAACAGTTTCGGTACCAACCTTGTGCAAACGACTTCTAATTACATTCATCGATCTCATTTGAGGTTTTCCAGTAAATAGACAATCCTTATAATCATTATGAGTTATATTATTTTTTATTACCGATTTCTTTATGCTTTTATTCTTTTTTATCTCTTCACCAGCATCTGTTAATACAGAGTATTGCTTAGCTCTTAGACCAACAAATTCTTTTATACATTTACCGCCAAACTCATCTTTGAACTTACCAATTAATTTTTTGTTTACACCAGTCTCGATTCCAGAAGGATGAATTTTAGGATAATTACTAGTGTCAAACATTTCTCTAACATCTGGACTTATATCTTTGTAGAAATCAGGTGTTTTTATCTCATATACAAGACTGTCTGTATCCGTCATAAGTAATTCAGCTTTTTCTCCATATTTAGCTTTTATATAATTATAATGAAAATCATACATTACTTTTTTACTTAAATCTAGAATACACTCACCTAAGTAAACGGGTTTATCGAATATTATTTCAGTTTTCTTCATATGAACAGCAACCAGATTTTCAGAAAAGATAGTACGATGTTGATAGTTAGGTCTTATTATATATTTTTTTACAGCTTTTTGATTTGTAACTAATTTCACATCAACCCGTTTTCTAATATTCTCCATAGTCTTACCAAATACAGAGTTATTCATTAACTTGAAGAAATCTTTTTCGAAATCATTGTCTGCTTTTGATCTAAGTTTTGTATTCAAATCGATGTAGGGTTTTAACCAAGCTGACTCTTTGAATGTAATCCCACTATGAATCTTTGTTATTTTTAATCCTAGACTTTCATAAAGTTTTAAGGTTTTGTGGTGAACCACATACTCTTCCTTATCATTAAGGTTTGGGATTAATTTCTTAACTTTATTAACTTCAATTTTCTCTGGAGCAAGAGGATAATCATTATGTAAATCGTGAAGATCTTTAGGATATTTTAAATTAACCTTGTATACACCTGGTATGTTTCTCCAATTTTTAAGATCTTTATTTTTAACCCATTTAAAACCGTGAGTGGGTAGTGGTTCACTCATTGCCTCACCATATAAGTTGTTTCTATCAAGATATATAATATATGATGTTGGTAGGTTAGGATCATATTCTTCCATATATGGGTTGTTGGCTTTTGCATATCTTTTAGATATTTGTGATACACCTCCTCTAATACCTTTCTCAAACATAAGAAGCATATCAACATCAACTAACAACTGTAATCTAACATTAGTAGTTTTTAATGCAGCGTCCCAAGCCAGTCCAGGTGCTGTAAAATAGTGGGCAGGATCCAAACCATAATTCTCTAGACAAACATCTCTAAAGTTCTCGAATACATCCATTAAAAATATTACATCCGACCTAAGATATAGATCATGATATTCTCTCATTGTTTTCATATTAAATATTTCCCACACATTTTCAGCATGTTTATAATCATCTTTCGTTATATTTTTATCATTTAGTTTTGAGTAAAACGCTTCTATTGGTGGAAGTTGAGTTTCATTAAGTTTATTAAGGTCAGTAAAATCATCATATGGGAAAACACCTTTTCTTAACATCATATATGTTTTATCACCAAATACCTTTTTTGTTTCAGTTAATTTATCATCTTTTGGAGAAAGACATCTACTTTTAGATAACACGCCTATACAAGCATCACACTTTCCACATTTTGTAAGATTATCGATTAAATTATCTAAGCTGGTTTGCATAAATTTACCTGAATCAATGAATCTAAGACCCCACTTTATTTCAACCCACTTTTTATCCTTTTTACTATAGAATCTATCAACTACAACCTTTTTTGTGAAAGTAATATATTTTTCATCATTATTAGCTATACAGCTTATTTCACCTTCTATTGCACCAAGATTTTTGATAAAAAGATGAGAATCATATCCAGATAAATTGTGAATAATAACTGGGATAAATTTTGGAATTGTATATTTTAAGTTACAACTACTATGTGCTGCTCCTCTATACTTTCCTGTAAGATGACAATGATCCATTACCTTATCTTTTTTCAATAATTTACCCTTACATATATGACAATGTGTAGCACTATTATAATCATTTTTATCATTTTCACTCATATCCTTTAGCTTCTTATTTTTGTATTTATAAACTTTAGGTTTGATAATCTTATTATAAATAACTTTGGTAGCCTTCACCAATTCGTTAACAAATTTCTGCTCAACATATTCGTCTGGAGATTTAGCGGTGTAATGTATTGGTTTATTTATAAATATTTCATCATCAAGTGTTACACCATCTAATATTTCATTATCAGAACACTTTATAAAATAACCACAACCAGACGGTTTATGTATTTGGTATTTATTAGTAAAACTTTTACTTTTATCTGGTGAACATGTGTCTATCGGTTCTGTAGTACACTCAAAGTCTGCAGATATAACAAACGGTACTCTCATTTGTCTTCCATAATTATTGAATTTAAGATATACAGGATTTCCGTCTTCGTCTTTTGGCATAATAACCTTTGCTTCTTCATTTGTTTTACAATATTCTTCATGTTTTTTTAATGATTCTTCTTTACGAAATGAGTTGTAGCATCTACGACAATAAAAACGTTTATGTTGTCCGTTATCAATTTGAGTTGTTACAAGTCTTCCAAAATTCTTTATCAAAAGGTAGTGGCTTGTTTCTTCATTAGATATTAAAAGTAATTCAATTAAAATACCACTTTCTTTCCTACTAATTCTTAGAGGGTATACTTTCTCTATTTTATCCCAATCTTTGACTTTACCAAATCCATGTAAGTTAATCCTATAGTCTGGGTTTTGCCTCTCAAACTTATCAACCTGATTTAATGTAACGGGGTACTCTATTCCCTCCCAATTAAACTTTTCACAATTTTCTAACAATTTTTTACTTATTCTCTCCGGATGACCTTCTATAGGAAATGCACCTAAGGTTATTGCATACATGAAACATTTATCATCATTAAAATTCTGGGGGTTTATAGTTGCTTTTCTATTTGCTATTATTTCTGGTGTTGGAATATATGAACCACCGGAAATAGGATTATAAGGATCAATGTATATATCGAAATATTCTATATGACTGAATTCCCATTTGTAACCGTTAGACATATATTGTTTATAAGCTTTGAGTAAACTCTCTCTCATATCATCGAATAATTCAGATAAATCATCTGATTCAGTTATTGTTTCCACATGTGAGTGAAAGTATTTTTCTTCTTCTTCAACAACTTTTTTTGTAAGTAAAGACTTTTTCACTAACTTAGTTGATAATACAAATTTCACTTTGATTGGCTTTCCTTCTTCTTGTTCAATATGATTTATAACTTTTGGTTTTATTTTATTCATATACGTTTCAGGATCATCAACTTTGTTACCATTTATTCTATAACTTTTCAGATAGTCATTAAACGCAGATTCCATTTCTTTTGGCGTTAAATCTTCTACACTTTCATCATTATTATCATTATTTGTAGATGTTGAAGGTTGTGTGTTATTTGTAGATGTTTTATTTTTATTTTTTCTACGTTTATTTTTTCTTGGTTTAGTTTTAGGTCTTTGTGGTTGTTGCAGCTGATTAAATCTTTGAATTTGCGGTTGATGTGGTGTTTGTTGTTGGTGTGGAGGTTGAGGATATGGTGGATATTGTTGAGGATATGGAGGATATTGTTGAGGATATGATGGATAATATTGTGGTTGGTGTTGTTGTTGTTGTTTCCAACTAGATGGCACAAAATCGTAGCCTTAACCTTAAAATCTTCCACTGACTACTACTTTAGGCCTTTCTAGCTGTTACATTGACTAAATTACACCAAGAGGGCTTACATTGGACTTGGTGTATTTGAAATCCTCGCTTGCATATTCCGACTACTTGTCCATGAACAGTAAAGATTAGCTCATAACAGGGTTTATTTTTCTACTCATGTGTAGCAAATATCTCTCTAATAACGCAGCCTTTTGTATTCACAGCTGTACATGTACCTTAAAAATGGTAAAATATCCTTCAAAAAGACAAAAAAAATTGTTACGACTAGAAATTGAGGTAAATTTCACAACTACTTTACAAAAGGGGGTCAAACAGGGTCCATGGAAATTTCCATGTATCCGGTAATAGTAATATAAAAACTAGACTTACAGAAAGCCTACATGGAAATTTCCATGTATCCGGTAATAGTAATATAAAAACTAGACTTACAGAAAGCCTACATGGAAATTTCCATGTATCCGGTAATAGTAATATAAAAACTAGACTTACAGAAAGCCTACATGGAAATTTCCATGTACCTGGTAACAGTAATATAAAAACTAGACTTACAGAAAGCCTACATGGAAATTTCCATGTATCCGGTAATAGTAATATAAAAATTAGACTTACAGAAAGCCTACATTGAAATTTCCATGTACATGGTAATAGTAATATAAAAACTAGACTTACAGAAAGCCTACATGGAAATTTCCATGTATCCGGTAATAGTAATATAAAAATTAGACTTACAGAAAGCCTACATGGAAATTTCCATGTACCTGGTAATAGTAATATAAAAACTAGACTTACAGAAAGCCTACATGGAAATTTCCATGTATCCGGTAATAGTAATATAAAAATTAGACTTACAGAAGGCCTACATGGAAATTTCCATGTATCCGGTAATAGTAATATAAAAATTAGACTTACAGAAAGCCTACATGGAAATTTCCATGTATCCGGTAATAGTAATATAAAAATTAGACTTACAGAAAGCCTACAAGGAAATTTCCATGTATCCGGTAATAGTAATATAAAAATTAGACTTACAGAAAGCCTACATGGAAATTTCCATGTATCCGGTAATAGTAATATAAAAATTAGACTTACAGAAAGCCTACATGGAAATTTCCATGTACCTGGTAACAGTAATATAAAAACTAGACTTATAGAAAGGGTCAATGAAAATTTTTTTAACTTTAGATTTTCTGAAGTACGTAATTTGGAAAAAGAATATATCTTCATACTTTCCAACTAGAGAGCAAAAATTTGTAGCCTTAACCCACAAATTGTCCACTGACCTACCATATCAAGCCAAACCAGCTGTTACTTTGACTAAATTTCACCAGTAGGCCTTGCATCTGACTTGGTTTATTTATAAACGTTTCTTGCATATTCTGACTACTTGTCCACCAACAGTAACGATAAACACATAGCAGGGTTTTTCCACTTGGGTGTAGCAAATATCTCTATAATAACACAAACCTTTCTTATTTAGAACTGTACATGTACCTTCGGAATAGAAAAAGATCCTTCAGAAAGACAAAAACAATGTTTTGCCTGGAAATTGAGGAAAATTTCAGATGCTTTACAAAAGGGGTCAAACAGGATACATGGAAATTTCTATGTACCTGATTTAAAGAAAGGGTTACTGGAAATTTCCATGTACCAGTAACAAAAATTATTTACTACACTATCATGTAATAACTAGTGAGTATAATATTAATACACTAAATACAGTACAAAATTTATTACAATCAATATTGCAATATAATTAAGATGACATTTTCAGCTCAGTCTTCCTCTGTTCCCTCTTCATCATTGTCTGATTGTGCCTTGTGGGCAAGGGTTGTCACTTCCTTCTTGAATATACTGACAGGTTGTTGTTGGTCATAAATGCTCAGTAGATTCACTTTTAATTCAAGAGATGGCTTCAAGCAGGACGAAACTGACAAATATACAAAACAAAAAATAAGCACATTGAAATCAAAGAAATTACCACATATGTAAAACAATACAAGATGTACATATATACCTTGAATCTGCAAGTTTCCTAACTCTAACAAAATTCCTCTTGGTGGCACAAAAAGCCTTATCAGGTGCCTCATAAATTCCTCCTCCTTTTTTGCAACAAACCAATTTGTTGCACTTGTCAAAGGGGTACCAACAAAAATAATGGATGTCTTCTCCACCACATCTGTCAATCCAGTGCCAGCTGTTGATAAAAAGGTAATACAGTATTACACATTTAAAAGGTAGTCCTGTTGTTATATCTGGAGCTAAGTGGTGGCGTCAGAGTTGTAATCAGACGTTCAGAGCAATAAGATGTAAGGAAAATCAAACTGTCCGACTCTGAAGCAGAATACCAATTCTGTTTAACTCCATCACTTACGACCTGGTGAACTGTGCTCTGAGGGCCCAAGAACTAGCATTGCCATTGGTTGGTTCTTTTGCTTCTGCCTTTGACTTCAACAATATAGTTTTCACTGGATCATAAGCAACAGATAAACAACGGAGTCATAGGCAGAGTCGGACGAAATTGGAAAAGTTCTGATTCTTCCAACCCTGATTCAGTCAAGCTTATGAGTCCACTTGCAACTATGATTTTCGATTTTCACTAGGTCATAAGTGCTCTTACGACTCCAGTTACGACTTGACCTCTGACTCCATCGCTTGTTTAAACCAGCCATTAGTGGTAACTTAAATATTTATTTAACTGTTAATTTTAAAAGTAAAAAGAAGTTATCCATCATCAGTATAACAACATCCAGTTGACATTAAGAAACGAATCCAATGTGAAATGTACCTTTGGCAGAAATTCCACTCCAGGCCACAAACATTACATGACCTTTTCCTCCAGGGGTACATTCTTCCAGGGATTGCAAGCTGGTCTTTGTCCTCACTACAATGGTGTAGTTAGACATTCCAGTTCTGGTATTGAGGCCACAAATTTGCCTCACAATGGCTTTCACTTTATCTTCACTCCATGCCTTACGGGTTGAAACACATTTTTAGTAATCTATTTCCCATTAACACTGCCAGCTTTCCATGCTCTAATTATCACATAGATTGCAGGCAATACAAAATTAATGCATTTCATTAATGTTTGGAGGCTATATAAGCTTAAGGAGATAGTGTTTAACCCTTTAAGCCCTGAGGGGTCTCCTTGTGATAAGTAAAATCATCTGGCGTTAGCAATAGTAAAATCTGTTAAGATGCTATTGGGGCTTAAAGGGTTAACTGTCCTATCATTTGTTAAAAATCTGCTGAACAGCAAGGTTTATGCAATGCACTGTGGGAAGAAATTAATACACATGCAGGAAGATTCCAAAGCTGATTGTGTCTTCTAACCTAATTCCTCTCGAAAAGAATTTTAATTCATATGTACTTTGCAAAACTGTTTGCAAGTCACTTTTAAAAAACTTATTTAATAATTCATGCACAAAATATAAAAAATTGAATGCTAAATATTAGTGTAGGAACAGATAAATATAGAGCTATTAAGTTTCTCAAGCTATTTACAGAATTCACAAGTTGTGTTGCATCAGGACCTACAACACTTGGCTGCACCTCATGTTTTAAAGCTTGATACAACAATCCTGCTCATTGGGTAAACATAACTAATTAAATCAGAAGAAAAATTCCGATGAGCTTACCTCCTGTGCCTGTATCACTGTAAGATCAGCACCACTGAATGGAACATCTTTAACTAATTCTGCAGAAATTGTATGCTCACTGGAAAACAGTGCACCATACCACAAACCATTTTTCCATGTAAGCTGTGTGGATTGACCTTGAAAGACCATATGGTTCAAGTTAATAAGTATATAGTTATAATAAGTTACCAACTCACAAACAAAAGGTCTCCACAAGATATTGGCCACTCTATAATGTATAAGCTGGTTAAAAACAACCTTGTTACAAGCTGTGTATCTCAACTTTTTAAAGCCAAGGATTTTTCTCATCACATACTCAGAGACTGTGACTTCTAAATACCTCATTTTAATACCACATGGAAAACACGCACAAAGGTTAACCAAGGTCCACATGTCTAGTCAAAACTAGGTAGCAATGAACTTAGGATGTCACCAAGCCTCAATGCATTTAATACAAGAAGTAAACTTTTCAGATCCTATTGACAACAGCAGTAGCTGCTGCAAACTATGTAAATTCTAAACACTGTTATTACTATTATTTAATTCACAAATTGTAAATAATTATCAATTATTTTTAACATTTTAACATTGTAAATTTACTTAGAAGTTAGTTCTTCATAAGTACAGATAGAAGTTCTAACAGCCAGTTGTAACTAATTAATTTAGAGCTTAACACAAGGATACGGAAATAAGGTTTTTGTTCATGGTGGCAATAAACATACAATATTTACTGATATTTTGGGCTGTGTTATGATCACGTTCTCTTACTATGATTGTTATCTTCTGCCAGTTCTGCCTTTAACGCTCGTTCAACTAAAGCCTGGTAATCTCCACCTGCTTTTCCTTTTTTGATAGAGCCACTGAACTGCATAAGAAGATCCTCTGATGTGAAATCAGGAAACCTTGAATCCATAAAATAAATAGAGAGTGTTGACTCATGATCACCTCACAGCTGTTCATTACACCCATAATTTTACTTTTAAGCAATAGTCCATGAATACATGCACACAATAATTATCATACTGTAGTTATACTGCATTCATAACATAGCCATTTAACAAAAATTAATTATTGCTGCCAGGATCTATTTTTGCACTAAAATGAAATCATTACTAGTTAATACAAAAAATATTTCAAAAATTGATGCTGAATAATTTCTGGTTATAGAACTCTATGGTACATACTAGATACCTTTCCATTGCTTCCTCCCAGGATTTGCATCCCGCTTTTTTGACAAACTCCATCTTTAGAACTTGCAGATCTTTTATTTCACATGCAGCTTGCTTCAGCTCAGCAAATGAGAGTTTGCCATCTGCAAGTTTTCTTAGCAATCCTGACGATTGCCTGGTGTCAAGACCACGTATGCACTTGAATTTTGAAGCTACCAAGTTCGGCTGCTGAATAGCACCAGAGAGCAGTTTTCTGGCCTGACTTATGCTACTTGTCTGGTCCTTGATTTTGAAGTGCTCAAATGCATAAAACACTTCCTCTAAGATTTGGAATGCTTGTTCTTCCAACCCACTTAGAAGAAAAATGAATTCCATAGACTCCTAAATCAGATCAAAAGAATTTACAAGGCAACAGTAACTCAATTCACTTACAACTGCTCCATATTTGTATCTTTTTATATATGTGTTATTCCTGAATGTTTCCTCTTATTCATTGTACTTTCTGCCTAGCATTGCCTTCAGCCTGTTAATTAAGCATCATAAGAGGCAACCAAAATAATACCTGTACATGTCATGAAATTCAATTTTACCTTTGATTTAATAACTGCACTGCAGTAATTTCTCCACTCTGTTGTCCTTTTTCCCCCAAATTCATCTTGGAGAATGGAATGGCACAACTTCACCTTTATTTAAATTAGAAATAATTACATTACACTAATTATTACAGAATGGGGGCAGAAAAAAGGTACTTGAAAGGATGCCCAGAAATGACAGCTGTCCATTGCACACTTTCGTTTAATATATATGAGTAAGTGGTTCCTTACAACAATTCACCATCTCTTATTGTTCCCAGACACTTTATTTTTCATAAGAACTTGCTCAACCTGCAGACACTTATCACTTGCATGAGATATGGAACTAGTTGGCCTTAAAACCAAGGCAAATTTATTTCCTCATAGCTTGCTCAGGAAAGCAATCACAAGCACAATTGGTATTGGCTGGGGTTTGACTCCGAATTGAGAACAGATTGGTTTTTGTTCCAGATGTGCCTAACAGTGACATTAATGTTCAATATGTTTCTTTGACAGTGTATGTATTTAGGAAAATTCCTGCCTTTCTAAGCTAAAATACCTTTTCTTGTGTTGTCATGTCATGATGAAACCGGTCCATCCTGTTGTGATTGAAGGCTATTTGAAGGACCTCTCTTTTTGGCATTTCTGTAAAATTATTTTCTTCATCAAATAAGTATGTGTAATCAAATGGTGACGAGTGAAATTAGGGAATAATTTCACGCGCGTTTTGTCCAAAGGCTCGGGAAATTATTAGGATTTGGACAAAACGCGCGTGAAATTATTCCCTAATTTCACGAGTTCACCATTTGATTACCTATTAATATCATGGGTGACGAATCACGTTAGCAATCGTGGATTTTTGACATGTTTATCCTGGATCGTATCGACCGAGAACTCTGCTCTCTCAAATGTTTAGACCTTAAATTTGGCTTATAAAGTTCAGACTTTTTCAGACTTTGTCGGCAAAATACCTGTTAGAATCCTTCTTGATGTTCTCTTGTGTGTTCAGGTTTTCTAAAACGTCTTCTTGTGCCCTGACATCTTCATTCACGGCATTTTAAATTTTCGTCGCCATCTTGACACTGAGACGTACGGAAGGGTTGCTATGGCAATTTTGTAATTTCACATGTGAAATTACAAATTAACGCTGAAATTTCGCGCTAAAATTAAGGAGTAATTTGTCACCCATGATATTATACAAACAATTTAACAAATTCACGCAGAAAGACAAATCAATTTCCTAAAATTGATCTTGGTCAACATACTAACAGAATTAACCTTAAGGAAAACTCACCTGTAAGCAAAATGACTTCTGTATATTTATATTTCCAATCGTCCGGATTTTCCTGCAGTAAATGCTGCATTGCAGCTCTCCGGTGGTTTCCACCAATCACCTCTAACTCATACGAATCTAAAAGTTCTTCCCGGAACTCTTCGTGTTTTGATACACCTTTCACAATCACCAAGAGAGGCTTCAATCCAAAGAGCACCTCATTGTCTTTGAATTCTGCAATGAGTGATTTGACAAACAGGTCATCAATATCACGGAGCTTGTATTCTTTTCGTGGCTGTTTTAACGTGGACACAAGGACTTTCCGCGGACCTAAGTAGAAATATAAATTAAACTGTATGAGCAAACCAACTTGCTCAAGTCTATGGATATATTCATGGTTTACATCTTCCTTATCATTGGATACTTGCTTAATCATCTTTGCCATAAAATAGCGAAGGTTATGGACAAAACACTGACACCCAGACTATGGACTACCCCTTAAAAAATACTAATCCAGTTGAGTACTATGTTAAGAAGCTGCGATTATATACTTACACTGCACGAAGGTTGCTTTCATCCTGTACGGCCTTCAGCCGCCATTTCAAATTATTATACTGAATAAGCAACCTCTGAACACAAAAAGCGTAGATTCAAGTCAAACGAAGTGATGTCAGCAGAACATAAATCATCTGGGAGCGAGATTGAACTTGTGATAAATATTACGCCAGGTGCCTGGTGTACCTGTCATGCCTTTTGATAGTCCACAGAATATTTGATTTGCCTTGAGTCTGCGTCATTTTGTGCTCAGCGGTTGCTCTAGTCGGAATAATTTATTCAAGATGGCGACCGAAGGCCTGGCGGAACGAAAATAAGAAGTGACTCCCGAAAAACCTCGCGAAGGTAATTTTTGTAGAACTCGTGATGGTTTTTCCTATCAGTAGCTTTCCTGCATTGCAAGTAAATATATAATCGCAGCTTCCTAACATAATACTTATCTGAAATAGTATTTTTAGGGGTAGTCCATTCGGGTAGTCCATGGACTGGGAGTCAGTGTTTCGTCCATCACCAATGTGGAAAAGCTGACAAAAAACTTACACAATGATATAGCATAACTTTGTTGCGAATGATCTAAAGTTATGCCATCACCGCCATCAATGGATGAGAACTGGCTGGCTGGTGTAGCAGACGTACTGTTGGGTGCAGTTAACACACCCGCGGTGCTAACTTCAGGGGATTGTTGGCTTGGTGTGGTGCTAGAAGAGCTTGTCTCTGTGCGACGACGTTTGCTAACATTTGTTGGCGTTGATTGTTCGATTGGCAGTGCCACGTCTGGGGATTCTCGTATTGGTTTTGTACTGCTGGTAGAGCTGGTCTCACGGCTACGACGTTTTGTTTGATTTTCATCAAACTCATCTGTAGAAGTATTAGGTCGTTTTCCGCAACTTGAATGAGAGAACTCAACATTCAATACTTTTACCACTTGCTCTCCAAATTTCGTAATGCTGCCAATCTCCTTATACAGCTCCCTGTTAAGGTCATCTGTCGGATTCAAGTATGTGAGGTCCAGGAGAAGACTTTTTCCGGAACTGTATTTCACCTGAAAACAATCAACAGCCTTAACTAAACCTCACACCGAATATTGTTATCCACGTGCGTTGGAGCTAGGTTGGCAAAGCTCCAATATTTTTCAGAGAAGCCACAGTCTGACCACAATATTTTCATATCATATCAAAGCGCTCAGCAACGTTTATTTCTCCTCCGGATTTCGGAGCGATTCTGTAAGCTTTGAAAAAACATTTAAAGTAAAAATGTCTCAGTCGGCAATGCAGAATACCAGTGGCCAGCATTGTCTTCTTGTTGCGGCATCATTTGAAGAAAGATCGATACAGATAACAATGCACGATTATCACAAATGTATACGTGTAAGTGGCCTGGCCATGGTATTCTGAAGTTTAGCACGACAAATAAGGCTAATAAGCTTACTTAAATCCTGGCCAGCATTTTCAAATTTAAAGAAATAAACAGCCTATACCTTGAGCTTGCGGGAATCTTGAGCGGTTGGTTTGAGGCTAACAACGTGTCCAGGCTCGGTGCCATCCTGAGAGAGAATTGGAGATCTACTCGCTTGATGCAACGTGCGCACCTCTCCATTCTCTTCCTTAGAGAAGTACCACTTCCTCCCCGAATGATGCCGTTTTGCCGAGCGTCTTTCCTCCATAAAGTCTAAACGTATGATACTGCTAAGCACCAACAACCTTCACTCACACAATGAGGACTCACAATGTATGTGACGATACCTATGTGACACGTGCATGGAATGAATGACATCAAAATCCCATCACTCTCATTGGTCATTGTGTTTTTCGGCAAGTGACTTTGTATTGCCTGAACAATAACGTTTGAAATGTGACACTTCCGACAGTGACGAAGTGCATGAGGAATTTTCAAAAGCCTTTGTTCTTTCGAAACGAACATAGAAATACGTAACGATGGATGATTCCTCGATTGCCGAAAACCCTTTTTCGTCGTCGATTATTTCAAGTATTGCTGAAGAGCCCTTGACGTCCATATCAATGAATGACCAACTTTTTAACGAAGAGGCAATAAGCAGAGAATCAGTGGATGATGAAGAATTCGAATTTGAGCCGACATTAACAAGTACTCCTTATAAAAGGAAAAGAAAAGCGTCTGAACGCGAAACACCAGATTCTTCGATGGGCGAAGAACCACTCTGGCTCTCGCACAGTGCTTCAATAGAGCTACACGAGGGAACTTCCAAGCTTGGAGATAGTGAAGACGATGACCACGAAAGCTTAAGAGGTGGAAAGAATGATGACAAAGTTGAAGGTAACAATTCAACTTCAAACTTCTCTTACTTCCAAAATAGAGCGTTTTTCTTAATGTTTGAAGATGATGGTAGTCTATACAAGAATACTATAGCTGGACTTGGCGGAAAAGTAGAATTATTCTTCGATGTGGAAAAGGTGACAGATCTCGTTGTGAATAACTGCAGGAGTGTCGGCCAGCCTTCATCTAAATTTGATCGATACTCACGTGGTCAAAGAGCAATAAACTGTTCAAAAAAGTGTTCTCCTGGATATACATATGCTGCTAAAATTGTTGACATCTGTGAGAAAAACAACATTTCAGTGCATACTAAAGAATCATTTTTTCAGCTTGCAAAGATCGAAAAACAAAATAGTAGTAAACGTATTGCAACTGTTCAACGCCGGAAACACCTTCAAATCACAACACTAAAGCCTCCCTTCATTAAGGTGGAGGATCAGTCGAGGAATTTTTGCCCCGTATATAAGGAATTTGATAAGTGGCCATCTTTTGAGGTAGAAGACCAAGGTGAACTGGCTCTCTGCGAGGCAAAAAAGGTGGGAAAAAAAATTTGGTGTGAACATTGTTCAGAGTATGTGTTAAAAAGTCGGCTAGAAATTCACTGTGGTGGCAAGCGGCATAAATCCATCGTTGAGCAACCAGGATACTGGAGCAATGTCGATGAGTCAATTTCGAAATTACCTCCTTCAATTTAGTGGATTAGAGGGTGATTTCCATTAACCAAAAATTTTCGGTTTGAATTTTCGGAAATTTCGGTCTCGGATGGAACGGGCTTGTTATCTGTCGTCATGTGGTCAGTTTTTGCCTCAAGGGAGTAACTGCAGAATACCCTGCCATTTCAGTTGACTGCGTTACTGAAAACGGTGGCTACGCGGTACGCGGAATGACATTAATTGAAAGTGTTAAACTATATGTCATAAGCTGGCTACGCGGTACGCGGAATGAAAGAAATTCAAAGTCTCAAAGTATGTTAGAAGTTGGCTACGCGGTACGCGGTGCGTAGAAAGAAATTTATTCAAAGTGTGAAGCTATCTTAGAAGCTGGCTACGTGGTACGTGGAAAGAATTTAATTCAAAGTGTGAAGGTACCTTAGAAGCTATTAAGCTGGCTACGCGGTACGCGGTACGCGGAAGGGTTGTTTACCATTTACCACAAATTCACGGAAATTTCGGTTCGGAATTTTCGTTCGGAAAGAACGGTACGTGTCGTTTACCATTTGCCGGATTGTCGCGCCGCGCTGGACTGGATTCATATTTGTTGTTGTTGTTGAAGCGATTGCGCTCGGAGAGGCCTGAAACTAGTACGAAACTCCAGGAACTTGTAAATGGTAAACGAATTTCCATTCGGAACTCCTCTGGCCTCCCAACCGGGAAAACGGGACTACCTTTTCAGAATTTCCGTTTGTCCCGGGAATTTTCCAGTGGGACGAACCGAAAAAACGTTTACCATGGTAAATGGTAATCAACCCAGTTTTCCGCTGAATCAGCTGGAGAAGACTTCGAGGTAGTTGTGGTGATACGGTTAATGACCACCCATAACAGGGTTAGTGATTAATTGAACCTTCATAGAGTCTAAACCTGACAATTAACGTTTTAATTACGATCTTGTGTGCTAGATAAATTAACATAGTTTGTCTGATAGCAACTTCAGAATATCTGGTTACTTCATTTACATCACTGTGTCGGAGGTTTTTGAAGAACGTGGCGTATTACAATGGACACTTTCGTTATTCATATTACTACGCACACGCTGTTTGGTCGAACACCTATGGGTTATGGTGCTTGTAACCCAATAAAAGAGGCCCTGTTGGGGGTAAATTCCGACAAGCGACATGGCCTTGAAACGGCTACACGAAAGCTATGAACTGGCGACAAAGGACAGACTACTCCAGCGAAATAGGGAAAGCGACACCAATGTCAAAATAGACCAGGCCTGTTAGGAGTAAATTCCGACAAGCGACATAAGAACCTTGCGAAATGGCGACATAGCCGCTTGTGAAATTCAGACAGGGGACATGGGCACCTCCCCTAACAGGACCTCATAAAAAAGAGGAACATTTTCTGTTTTATTTAAAGTTAGTTTATAATAGCAATACGCCGGTAAACCCATAGAAACTTTGGTTTATTGCTTACTGTAAGTAGCTAAATGAAGAAGCTGGGTATTCTGAAGGCTATCCAAACTCATTATCTGTCAGTGAGTGCCCATACATAAACTACCTAAAAATGTGCACTTGTCTTTGTAAATTTTTTTTGTCAGGGAGATTTATAATTATATAGATGAGGAAGCTTTTGTCAGAATTTGAATGAAAAAAATAAATAGAATAAAATAAATTGCTCATAGCATATTTTCACTATTATAATTTTTTTGTTTGGGGGGGGGGGAAGAAGGGATAGACCACAAAAGTTCCTATCCATTTATTGAGGAAAAAAAAATGCAGTTTTGTTTCAAAGTGAGATACCCTGATACTGCCTTCAATGAAAAGACACACTTCTGCCAACATAGGTAACTCTCACATGGTGACCAAGCATGGGAAGAAAAGCTGTGCTGCTATTTTGAAAGAAGGTAAGGCAGATAATGTGCAGTGACACTCTATGGCACTTCCATATTCCATTTTGATTTACAAAAACCTTATACCTTGCAGCAATAGAAGTGGGCTGTTGTGCCAAGAAATGTATGGAAGCAATGGATTTTGCTGAAATGTGCATGATATTCAAAAGTTTCAAAGACTATAAATCTCTTCAAAAGAAGCAAACACTGCTTGACTGGCTATGGATGCATGCAAAACCGAATGAGAGGTATGTGGGTCAATTATCTTGTAAACATCAGTATCAGGTCATAAGTTTCTTAGAGCTACAATATAACTTTTGTCCCGAACCTCGTTACTGAGTGATCTATGTCTGGTAGATGTTTGTTTTAGCTAGCATAAAACAAAGGTAAAGTTCTCAATGAGAAAAAAAATTAATGATAGCATGCAATTTCCTGGTACATGTTAGAAATATCTCTGGAATTATTGATTAGTATGTAATCAATACACGAATGCTCCGCCTTTTTAGTATTAATTAAATTATTAGTAATTCAGGGCTAAAAATTGGCGGTCGCACAGTAGCCAGTGGCGAGTTAAAACTGACCAGGGCTACCAAAAGTAAAGGTTTGAACGTTCAATGTGTGACTATGCTACAGAATTTCGAAAAGTTGCAATGTAAGTTACCATATGCAAAGTACAAAGTTACAAATAAAACTCAATATGTAGTTTAATTGGACTACATTTCTCTTGGTTTCTTTGCCTGTACTCTAGGATCATCCATTTTAGTTAATTCTTAGTTCTGAAGTAGAAATTCAGAGCCATTTTAACAGTGATTTCACAAGCAATCCATATTCATAACATATAGATGCCTGCATTTTGATTTTGTGATTGCCATTGAGGGGCCACTTCATTTTGGGATGGACCACTGAGAATTTAAGGAAACTGGTCCGTTTGGCCACCAAGCACTGGAGTTAATTTTTAGCCCTGTAGTATTCTATTCAATAACTAGAAGAATAATTTGGTAATTGTTATTTTTTAAGTGACCTTCAAAACATCCCATACTATTTGAGTGGCTACAGAGTGTGCAACACTGTATATGGTTTTGTGTTGGGATTAAATACAGCTGCTGTAACTGAGACATTTCGCAACTTTGCTGCTGGTGTGAGGACTCTGAAGAAACCCAAAAGGAGGAACGTAACTCATAAAAGGCTGATGGCTGAGACTTGGATGGAGGCATTCTTTACAAGGGTAACTGTTCATATATATTGACATATACAATGTAGCCGAGAGCTTGTATCAATATATAATAGATCTGGTCAAACAGTGCTCAAAGAAAATTGAGCTTTAATGACCACCTCATGAACTGATGTGCTTTTATTATTGCTGCTTTTCCTTCTCCTGTAATTAAGGTTGGAGATAAGATGCCAGACACAGGTGCCTTGCATCTTCCCAGTTTCTTGGACAAATCTATCATGTATGGCTACATGAAAGCTGACATGGAAGAGGACAGTGAAGAAGTAATCCATTACAGTACTTTTTGCCAACTTTTAAGAGACTTGTTTCCTCACGTAAAAATACCAAAGGTAAATTGAAAATTTACTGTGTCATTATGGAAATACTGGCCACCCATTATATACTTAGTCTAGTAATAATATAGACTATACACTCATTCATAGATAATATCAGTACAAGTTTTATTATGTTTATTTCCATAAAAAGATAACTTTCCATCATTGCTTGCTTGTTAAATTTTAACTGTAAAATTCATAAAGCTGGAAATATTAAGACTTATGTTTAGGCTATAATGATTTTATAATACTCTTTGACTGATTTATTCAATTAAACCATGGCAATTTGCAGCTTAAACCTGCAACCAGGAATTCTTTTTAGTCAGCACAAAATAAAAAGACCTTATCTTGGATGCAAATTCACTAACTTTAGCTGGGCCACTATAATTGCACACAATCTTAAAGGGGTGCCTGACCACAACATTGTTTCATCTTATAGGTTAATCGTTTCACACGTTGTGATTATTGTACTATATTGGGTGAGGAAAAGCAAAGAGCAAGAGACAGGGATGTGCGAAAGTACTTGGATCAGCTTTTTGAGTTCCACAATGACCTGCAGATGTAAGCTTCAATTGTTTTTGGCTGGTGTAAAGAGTGTACACATTGAGTCTGCAAACACATCTTAGTGGGCAGTGCTGTGGTATAAAGAAATTATTCTGTCATGCTGAAGAAAAAGAGTTAATAAATATTAACATTTATAGTTAAAAGATATTAATCGAGTCATAGCAGTTGGCTGTTTCTTATGGAGCATCTAATACGGTCTGTTAAAAAAAAAAACATGAAACATTTTCACTGTTTCTCTTTTAAACGAAATTCAATATGATATGCCTTTTCTTCCTGAAATGCAAATGTCATTCTTGTCTAGCAATTATAAAGTACAATTTTAAATGTCAACTTTGTTTTCTTAGGAAAGAAAGAAAATTATATTACCATCACAGAGACAAAGCAAAGAAGTATTCACATGACTTCGCTTGTATAGCCCAGGATGGAATGGATCAGGCAAAGCTTCTCCTACCTCGCTTAGTTGTAACTGCACATGCCTATGCAAGTGCACGAAAGCTGCGCACTCACTTGACTGGTGTCCTTAATCATGGCAGACAACCGAAAGGCTACTTTGATTTGTTTCAGTTTCCTCATGATGCAAATCTTACCATAAATATAATATTATTTGAGTTGGAAAGCATGGGCGATGACCTGCCCGATATCTTGTACCTGCAAATGGACAACTGCTGGAGGGAAAACAAAAACCAATTTGTTTTAAACTTCCTTGCCATCCTTGTAAAGCTTGACATTTTTGTGAAGGTAAATAACAGTACATACATTTTAATAATCGTTATGACACCTAATAAAACTTGAAATTCATTATAATATTATAAGACATACTTTAATAATTATAAAGCATGTTTTTTAATTTAAATTGATTATCTGTGACTAAATTATTCCTTTGGGGACATTGATCAAGTAATTATATGTTCTTTTCAAAATTTCCAGGTGAAATTGAATTTTTTAATGGTCGGGCATACCCATGAGGCTGTTGATCAGATGTTTAACAAGTAAGACACTTATTCATAATTCTAATTTATATTAAGATAAAGACAGGGACCTGACCTCAATTTTTTTCCCTTTACAGGTTTTCCGAATTTCTGGTAAAGAAAAACATAAAAACCTTTAAAGGTATTGGTGTGTTTGGACATGTTATATTGATGATAATTTTCTTTTTTGAAAGCAGACAGTTTCATATAAATGACATTAAAAAATTATGTTACTGTATGAATAGTTAATGTTAAATCAGTGATATATATGTTGTGGTTCAATTTTATCCTTGGTTTAAATTTTATTTTTGCTCTGTTAAAAACTCACTATCATACAATACCATACCGAAAAAAATGAAAAACAAAGGAAAATAAAATTGAAACCAAGGAAAAAATTTAAACACAACATTATACTAGTCTGTATATCCAAATCTAGGAAATGAAAGATTCCTTAGTTAACCTGTTTTGGTTGCCAGTGGAAAACATTGCTCACTAAACTACAATTTAATGAAATGTCAATAATGAACCAAAATTTCATTCTTCATGTTGTTTGACTTAAGTTGTCACAACCTGGAGTATTAATAACAATCATAACTAGGTTTGTTTGCAATCAATATGTTCTCTGACATTGTTTGACAGAGCTTATGGCCTCCTTTGAAAAGTGCTATACACCCTCCCCAAAGGCTGTGGAGATTGACCATGCTTTTGATGTAAAGCAGTGGATGACACAAGTATCAACAACACTGCACAACATTTCCAATCCTCATGCCTTCAAATTCTCAAAAGCACCATCTGGCAAAGTTGTCATGCAATACAAGAATTGGGGTAGTGATAAAGATGAATGTTGGAAACCAGATAATCCAGACCCTGAACAGTGGCTTTCTATCCTGAAAGTGAGTTGTATTTCCTGCTGAAAAATAATGACTAATGTAAAATGACCATTCTATTTTTATATACTGTACACCCAATGCTGCATTGTGTTATTATAAACAATTTACAGCTCCACATTATACGTGAAGGAGACAAAAATAAGGATATTATGATAATAGTACATAAGTGTTATAATCATAATTTATTATAGCTTCTTGAAGACAGATTTCAAGAGTCTGCAAAATGCTTGCACAGTTTATTTGGAATATGTTCCTTTACACATTGTTTTTCGTTTTAATTTATCTGTTTTGTTTGATTCAACCTATTAAAAGCAAAATGGTGACCAGTGACTTCAATATGGAAATCCAAAATAACACTCTATAAACTGCGTATGAATTGTTAATTTAAACATTGAGATGTGTTATTGAATATTTTATTATTGTGTCATCATTACTATCTGTGAAAAAAAATTAATGCTTAATGAAAGGTAATAACTGTCTTACAACTTCTTCATCATGTCATGTCTTATACTTGTTATCATCTAACCTTTCTAAACACATTAAGATGGCTTTCTGAGCTTGAAAGTATTTTCATATTTTTATAACTGACTAGGAAGATGCAGACATTAACCCAGATGACAT
Organism: Ricordea florida; assembly: GCA_949710005.1. Classification (NCBI taxonomy): domain Eukaryota; kingdom Metazoa; phylum Cnidaria; class Anthozoa; order Corallimorpharia; family Ricordeidae; genus Ricordea; species Ricordea florida. Next base: position 17,282,159 of record OX453274.1, on the reverse strand, counting down.
ACCCAGTTATGTTGTCCCAAGCACAGAGAAGGTTGAACTTCAGAAGTTAAAAACAGACATTGAAAAGTACTACCGCTCAAGACTTTTTGTTGAACAAGATAAAGCAGAGTGGTCATCACTGCTTGTTCCTGAAAATCCAAGATGGAAGCTACCTGAAAGGACAGATAATTGGCCACTACAGAAAATAATTGCCAACAAGGAAAAATGTAGGGAACAACGAAGGCTGCCAAACTTTGGTGGAAGTGGTCTTGGTTTTTTGGGGCATAGACCTGAGGGTGTTCCTGAAGAGATTGATAATATGATTAGAAATCAAGTTGCACCAGTACGAGAGGTAAATATGATACAATTTAATATAACATAATAATTATATGTTATTTATTTCTTATTTTTTTAAAGTATCTAATAAATATTATATCTTTTTGCATGAGACAATGTACACTGTACCTTGGCTCACTGAATAAATTTCTGTTTATATAAAGGTCTATAGTGGACCTTATAGAAGGCAGCTTCCAGAAGTTACTGAGGTAGACAACTTTGAAGGAGTGTTACCTGGCAGCGTTGTGGCAGTTAATTTAGCTGGAAACTACAAGCCTCCTCATCTTGCAAAAGTTCTTGAAGTAGCTGAAACCTTTTTCAATGTGCAGTGGCTAAAAGGAAGCTACAAGGGAAAGTGGGTGCCTTGGCATGGCTGGTCTTCTACTCCAATTCCAAAAGAAAGTGTCATCTACTTTGATTTTCAGTTGGATGAAAACGACAAACTTACAAACGAGGCAGCGCAGTATTTGAGAAGAAGGTACAAGGAATTAAGAAACAAATGAAGTTGATCTACAGTCATAAGTGGCTAAACTGGTTGTAAATTCACTAGCAGTGAATTGTAAGATTACAAGCAGTTTTGGTCCTGGAATGTACATGGAAATTTCAATGGATTTGGCAGTAATATGGTGAAATAATAAGACAATAAGTTAAGTTTTCATCCACGTATGCACATGGAAATTTCCATGGATTCACCAGTGACATGGTAAAATTATCAGATTATAAATAGTTTTGGTCCAGCCTTGTACGTGGAAATTACCATGGATTTGCCAGTGACTGGTAAAATTATAAGATTACAAATAGTTTTGGTCCAGCCTTGTACGTGGAAATTTCCATGGATTTACCAGTGACTGGTAAAATTATAAGATTACAAATAGTTTTGGTCCAGCCTTGTATGTGGAAATTTCCATGGATTTACCAGTGACTGGTAAAATTATAAGATTATAAATAGTTTTGGTCCAGCCTTGTACGTGGAAATTTCCATGGATTTACCAGTGACATGGTAAAATTATAAGATTATAAATTGTTTTGGTCCAGCCTTGTACATGGAAATTTCCATGGATTTACCAGTGACATGGTAAAATTATAAGATTATAAATTGTTTTGGTCCAGCCTTGTACGTGGAAATTTCCATGGATTTACCAGTGACATGGTAAAATTATAAGATTATAAATTGTTTTGGTCCAGCCTTGTACGTGGAAATTTCCATGGATTTACCAGTGACATGGTAAAATTATAAGATTATAAATTGTTTTGGTCCAGCCTTGTACATGGAAATTTCCATGGATTTACCAGTGACATGGTAAAATTATAAGATTATAAATTGTTTTGGTCCAGCCTTGTACATGGAAATTTCCATGGATTTACCAGTGACATGGTAAAATTATAAGATTATAAATTGTTTTGGTCCAGCCTTGTACGTGGAAATTTCCATGGATTTACCAGTGACATGGTAAAATTGTAAGATTATAAATTGTTTTGGTCCAGCATTGGACCTGGAAATTTCCATGGATTTACCAGTGACATGGTAAAATTATAAGATTATAAATTGTTTTGGTGCAGCCTTGTACATGGAAATTTCCATGGATTTACCAGTGACATGGTAAAATTATAAGATTATAAATTGTTTTGGTCCAGCCTTGTACATGAAAATTTCCATGGATTTACCAGTGACATGGTAAAATTATAAGATTATAAATTGTTTTGGTCCAGCCTTGTACATGGAAATTTCCATGGATTTACCAGTGACATGGTAAAATTCTTAGATTATAAATACTTTTGGTCCACCCTTGTACATGGAAATTTCCATGGATTTGCCAGTGACTGGTAAAATTATAAGATTACAAATAGTTTTGGTCCAGCCTTGTACGTGGAAATTTCCATGGATTTACCAGTGACTGGTAAAATTATAAGATTATAAATTGTTTTGGTCCAGCCTTGTACGTGGAAATTTCCATGGATTTACCAGTGACATGGTAAAATTATAAGATTATAAATTGTTTTGGTCCAGCCTTGTACGTGGAAATTTCCATGGATTTACCAGTGACTGGTAAAATTATAAGATTATAAATTGTTTTGGTCCAGCCTTGTACGTGGAAATTTCCATGGATTTACCAGTGACATGGTAAAATTATAAGATTATAAATTGTTTTGGTCCAGCCTTGTACGTGGAAATTTCCATGGATTTACCAGTGACATGGTAAAATTATAAGATTATAAATTGTTTTGGTCCAGCCTTGTACATGGAAATTTCCATGGATTTACCAGTGACATGGTAAAATTATAAGATTATAAATTGTTTTGGTCCAGCCTTCTACGTGGAAATTTCCATGGATTTACCAGTGACATGGTAAAATTATAAGATTATAAATTGTTTTGGTCCAGCCTTGTACGTGGAAATTTCCATGGATTTACCAGTGACATGGTAAAATTATAAGATTATAAATTGTTTTGGTCCAGCCTTGTACGTGGAAATTTCCATGGATTTACCAGTGACATGGTAAAATTATAAGATTATAAATTGTTTTTGTCCAGCCTTGTACATGGAAATTTCCATGGATTTACCAGTGACATGGTAAAATTATAAGATTATAAATTGTTTTGGTCCAGCCTTGTACGTGGAAATTTCCATGGATTTACCAGTGACATGGTAAAATTATTTGATTACAAATAGTTTTGGTCCAGCCTTGTACATGGAAATTTCCATGGATTTACCAGTGACATGGTAAAATTATAAGATTATAAATTGTTTTGGTCCAGCCTTGTACATGGAAATTTCCATGGATTTGCCAGTGACTGGTAAAATTATAAGATTACAAATAGTTTTGGTCCAGCCTTGTACGTGGAAATTTCCACGGATTTACCAGTGACTGGTAAAATTATAAGATTATAAATTGTTTTGGTCCAGCCTTGTACGTGGAAATTTCCATGGATTTACCAGTGACATGGTAAAATTATAAGATTATAAATTGTTTTGGTCCAGCCTTGTACATGGAAATTTCCATGGATTTGCCAGTGACTGGTAAAATTATAAGATTACAAATAGTTTTGGTCCAGCCTTGTACGTGGAAATTTCCATGGATTTACCAGTGACTGGTAAAATTATAAGATTATAAATTGTTTTGGTCCAGCCTTGTACGTGGAAATTTCCATGGATTTACCAGTGACATGGTAAAATTATAAGATTATAAATTGTTTTGGTCCAGCCTTGTACGTGGAAATTTCCATGGATTTACCAGTGACTGGTAAAATTATAAGATTATAAATTGTTTTGGTCCAGCCTTGTACGTGGAAATTTCCATGGATTTACCAGTGACATGGTAAAATTATAAGATTATAAATTGTTTTGGTCCAGCCTTGTACGTGGAAATTTCCATGAATTTATCAGTGACATGGGAAGATTATGTGGAGTAGTTTTGATCCAGGCATACATGTGTACATGGAAGTTTCTATATATCTTGAAGTAAATAGTTATCGGAAGGTTTGTTGTAAAGCTGCAAGTTTTTTTAGTCACTCATTTAACTACGAAGTGGTCAGCATCAAATAAAATACATTATTTCTGTCTTATGTGAGATCTTTGTTGGTCAATATTATAAAGTGTATAGCAATTATTTGCCAGAAAATTTAAAAGTAGCAAGGAAACGTTTGTTAGATTACCTTTTTTGCCAAATTTTCTGTACTTCAGAATATCTGTAGTTAAAAAATTATATGTTATTCCAGAAAGTTAAAATATCCTAAAACATTAATGGTTGATCCTGGAAGAGAATTTATGGGTGAAGTGGTAAAACTTATGAATTCGCATAATGTGAAAATCCAGAGAAGTGAAGCTGGAAATCATAGAGCACAAGCATTTGTTGAAAGAGCATACGGAATATTAGGTGAACGATTATTTAGTCATCAATATGCACAAGAAATGATTAGCGATGAAAGGTCTAGAGTATGGGTGAAACGATTACCTGATATTTTGAGAACTTTGAATAATACACCAACGAGAATAACTGGTAAAGAACCTGATAAAGCTATAAAACTGAAAGAGGTTGATATTGAAACTAAAAATTATAATCGTGTTGTTGGACCTGATGAAGTTAGGTTACCATATGATGTTAGGGTCAGATATTTATTATCTCCAGGTGAACTTGAGGGTGGTGAACGAAGGCGAGCTACTGATCCTATTTGGAGTATCCAAGTTTATGATATTTCTAGAAGTGTGATTTCACATAATCAACCAGTTTTATATTATTTACAAGATGGACCTAGACGAGGTTTTGTAAGGGAAGAGTTGCAGATTGTGCCTTATGATACTGAACTCCCACCAGATTCTGTTTTGGAGAGATGATGTCCAATAGCTAAAGTATGTATTCCATCTTCACGAATTATTCTCTTATCATCATCAGCAGATAATGCAATTTTATTAACAGTTTCGGTACCAACCTTGTGCAAACGACTTCTAATTACATTCATCGATCTCATTTGAGGTTTTCCAGTAAATAGACAATCCTTATAATCATTATGAGTTATATTATTTTTTATTACCGATTTCTTTATGCTTTTATTCTTTTTTATCTCTTCACCAGCATCTGTTAATACAGAGTATTGCTTAGCTCTTAGACCAACAAATTCTTTTATACATTTACCGCCAAACTCATCTTTGAACTTACCAATTAATTTTTTGTTTACACCAGTCTCGATTCCAGAAGGATGAATTTTAGGATAATTACTAGTGTCAAACATTTCTCTAACATCTGGACTTATATCTTTGTAGAAATCAGGTGTTTTTATCTCATATACAAGACTGTCTGTATCCGTCATAAGTAATTCAGCTTTTTCTCCATATTTAGCTTTTATATAATTATAATGAAAATCATACATTACTTTTTTACTTAAATCTAGAATACACTCACCTAAGTAAACGGGTTTATCGAATATTATTTCAGTTTTCTTCATATGAACAGCAACCAGATTTTCAGAAAAGATAGTACGATGTTGATAGTTAGGTCTTATTATATATTTTTTTACAGCTTTTTGATTTGTAACTAATTTCACATCAACCCGTTTTCTAATATTCTCCATAGTCTTACCAAATACAGAGTTATTCATTAACTTGAAGAAATCTTTTTCGAAATCATTGTCTGCTTTTGATCTAAGTTTTGTATTCAAATCGATGTAGGGTTTTAACCAAGCTGACTCTTTGAATGTAATCCCACTATGAATCTTTGTTATTTTTAATCCTAGACTTTCATAAAGTTTTAAGGTTTTGTGGTGAACCACATACTCTTCCTTATCATTAAGGTTTGGGATTAATTTCTTAACTTTATTAACTTCAATTTTCTCTGGAGCAAGAGGATAATCATTATGTAAATCGTGAAGATCTTTAGGATATTTTAAATTAACCTTGTATACACCTGGTATGTTTCTCCAATTTTTAAGATCTTTATTTTTAACCCATTTAAAACCGTGAGTGGGTAGTGGTTCACTCATTGCCTCACCATATAAGTTGTTTCTATCAAGATATATAATATATGATGTTGGTAGGTTAGGATCATATTCTTCCATATATGGGTTGTTGGCTTTTGCATATCTTTTAGATATTTGTGATACACCTCCTCTAATACCTTTCTCAAACATAAGAAGCATATCAACATCAACTAACAACTGTAATCTAACATTAGTAGTTTTTAATGCAGCGTCCCAAGCCAGTCCAGGTGCTGTAAAATAGTGGGCAGGATCCAAACCATAATTCTCTAGACAAACATCTCTAAAGTTCTCGAATACATCCATTAAAAATATTACATCCGACCTAAGATATAGATCATGATATTCTCTCATTGTTTTCATATTAAATATTTCCCACACATTTTCAGCATGTTTATAATCATCTTTCGTTATATTTTTATCATTTAGTTTTGAGTAAAACGCTTCTATTGGTGGAAGTTGAGTTTCATTAAGTTTATTAAGGTCAGTAAAATCATCATATGGGAAAACACCTTTTCTTAACATCATATATGTTTTATCACCAAATACCTTTTTTGTTTCAGTTAATTTATCATCTTTTGGAGAAAGACATCTACTTTTAGATAACACGCCTATACAAGCATCACACTTTCCACATTTTGTAAGATTATCGATTAAATTATCTAAGCTGGTTTGCATAAATTTACCTGAATCAATGAATCTAAGACCCCACTTTATTTCAACCCACTTTTTATCCTTTTTACTATAGAATCTATCAACTACAACCTTTTTTGTGAAAGTAATATATTTTTCATCATTATTAGCTATACAGCTTATTTCACCTTCTATTGCACCAAGATTTTTGATAAAAAGATGAGAATCATATCCAGATAAATTGTGAATAATAACTGGGATAAATTTTGGAATTGTATATTTTAAGTTACAACTACTATGTGCTGCTCCTCTATACTTTCCTGTAAGATGACAATGATCCATTACCTTATCTTTTTTCAATAATTTACCCTTACATATATGACAATGTGTAGCACTATTATAATCATTTTTATCATTTTCACTCATATCCTTTAGCTTCTTATTTTTGTATTTATAAACTTTAGGTTTGATAATCTTATTATAAATAACTTTGGTAGCCTTCACCAATTCGTTAACAAATTTCTGCTCAACATATTCGTCTGGAGATTTAGCGGTGTAATGTATTGGTTTATTTATAAATATTTCATCATCAAGTGTTACACCATCTAATATTTCATTATCAGAACACTTTATAAAATAACCACAACCAGACGGTTTATGTATTTGGTATTTATTAGTAAAACTTTTACTTTTATCTGGTGAACATGTGTCTATCGGTTCTGTAGTACACTCAAAGTCTGCAGATATAACAAACGGTACTCTCATTTGTCTTCCATAATTATTGAATTTAAGATATACAGGATTTCCGTCTTCGTCTTTTGGCATAATAACCTTTGCTTCTTCATTTGTTTTACAATATTCTTCATGTTTTTTTAATGATTCTTCTTTACGAAATGAGTTGTAGCATCTACGACAATAAAAACGTTTATGTTGTCCGTTATCAATTTGAGTTGTTACAAGTCTTCCAAAATTCTTTATCAAAAGGTAGTGGCTTGTTTCTTCATTAGATATTAAAAGTAATTCAATTAAAATACCACTTTCTTTCCTACTAATTCTTAGAGGGTATACTTTCTCTATTTTATCCCAATCTTTGACTTTACCAAATCCATGTAAGTTAATCCTATAGTCTGGGTTTTGCCTCTCAAACTTATCAACCTGATTTAATGTAACGGGGTACTCTATTCCCTCCCAATTAAACTTTTCACAATTTTCTAACAATTTTTTACTTATTCTCTCCGGATGACCTTCTATAGGAAATGCACCTAAGGTTATTGCATACATGAAACATTTATCATCATTAAAATTCTGGGGGTTTATAGTTGCTTTTCTATTTGCTATTATTTCTGGTGTTGGAATATATGAACCACCGGAAATAGGATTATAAGGATCAATGTATATATCGAAATATTCTATATGACTGAATTCCCATTTGTAACCGTTAGACATATATTGTTTATAAGCTTTGAGTAAACTCTCTCTCATATCATCGAATAATTCAGATAAATCATCTGATTCAGTTATTGTTTCCACATGTGAGTGAAAGTATTTTTCTTCTTCTTCAACAACTTTTTTTGTAAGTAAAGACTTTTTCACTAACTTAGTTGATAATACAAATTTCACTTTGATTGGCTTTCCTTCTTCTTGTTCAATATGATTTATAACTTTTGGTTTTATTTTATTCATATACGTTTCAGGATCATCAACTTTGTTACCATTTATTCTATAACTTTTCAGATAGTCATTAAACGCAGATTCCATTTCTTTTGGCGTTAAATCTTCTACACTTTCATCATTATTATCATTATTTGTAGATGTTGAAGGTTGTGTGTTATTTGTAGATGTTTTATTTTTATTTTTTCTACGTTTATTTTTTCTTGGTTTAGTTTTAGGTCTTTGTGGTTGTTGCAGCTGATTAAATCTTTGAATTTGCGGTTGATGTGGTGTTTGTGTTTGTTGTTGGTGTGGAGGTTGAGGATATGGTGGATATTGTTGAGGATATGGAGGATATTGTTGAGGATATGATGGATAATATTGTGGTTGGTGGTATGGAGGTTGAGGATATGGTGGATAATATTGTGGTTGAGGATATGGCGGATAATATTGTGGTTGAGGATATGGTGGATAATATTGTGGTTGGTGGTATGGAGGATATTGTTGAGGATATGGAGGATAATATCGCGGTTGGTGGTATGGAGGATATTGTTGAGGATATGGAGGATAATATTGTGGTTGAAAAGTAGGTTGAGGTTGTGTTTGTGGTGTAGGAATATTTTTTCTAAGTCTAGGTCTAGGTTTGTGGATAGGTCTTGGAATAAGACTTTTCTTTTGATTGATGATATTTTTTCTAGGTTTGGGGGTTGACGGCGTACCTGGTAATGATAATTTTGGTGGAGAGCCTGGTGGCGTAGTTGGCTGAGGATTTGTGTTGGGTATTTGTGCTTGTTCCACACGATTACGCATCTCTTCCATAAATTCTGGAATATTAGTCAACGCATCAAATAGCTGCTTTTTACGTAAATCATAATATTTTTTAACACCATACTCTTTACCAAATTGTCTTAATTGATCACGATTCAATCTTTCTAAATGTTTAAGGGTTTGTTCCATTTTTACAAAATAATTCTTCTTTTTAAATCACAATTTCAAAATTTTATTTTTACCACCTCTGATAAAATCCTTGATAAATCTTTGGATAATTTTTCACATTTTTCGTAATTTTCACAATTTTTACAATTTTTACAAAACTGGCCTAGAATCGGCACTATATACTCTCTTCATGTGAATGGCGGCCAGATTCTCGCAAAAAATGGTGCGGTGGTGGAAATTCGGCTTGGAGATGAGGTTGCGCGCTTGGGGTTCGCTTGTGACCAGATGCACGGCCACCCTGTTTCGAATGTTCTCCATCGTCTTCACGAACACGGAATTGTTCATCAACTTCAAAAAATCTTTCTCGAAGTCGTTCGTCCCCTTCGTTCTGAGGTCGGTGTTCATGTCGATGTAGGACTTCAGGAATGTTGACTCCTCGAATGTGATCCCTCTGTGGACGTTCGTGAGCTTCAATCCGAGTCGCAGATATAGCTTCAGAGATTCGTGATGGGTGACGTAATTCCTCTTCTCAGACAGCGTGGGGATGGGCTTCTCCACCTTGTCGATCATGAGCCGTTCGGGCGCGAGGGGATAATCGTTGTGGAGGCCGTGAAGGTGTTCGGGGTACTCCAAATCAACCTCGAGGACGAATGGGTGATTCTGCCAATCCGAAAGTTCCTTGTCCCCCATCCATCGAAATCCGTGAGTGGGAAGCGGTTTATTCATCGCCCAGCCGTAGAGGTTATTCGCATCAAGATAGGTGATGTAACTCGTCGGTTTCTGAGGATCGTGATGTTTCATGTATGGATTATTCGCCGCTCCAGTGAAACGCCGGTCTTTTTCAACATCGCGTCCCACGCCAATCCGGGTGATGTGTAGTACCACGCGGGGTCAAGGCCGTAATTCTTGCAGCAAACGTCCCTGAAATTTTCAAAGACCTCCGCGAGCAGGATGGTGTCCGTCTTGAGGTAGAGGTCGTGGTAGTCCCTCATGGTTTTCATCTCGAAGTGTTCCCACACCTTTTGCGCGTGCTCATAATCCTCGTTAGATGCGTCGGAATCGTAAAGGATGGAGTGAAATTCCTCCTTCGGTGGGAGAAACACAGCATCGAATTTTTTGAATCCATCAAACCAATCGTATGGGAAGACGCCCTTCCGCAGCAGGAGTTCCAATTGATCCTCTTTGAAGAATCGATTCATGGTTTTGAATGAATCCTTGGGGAGGTTGCTTACCAGACCGCTGTGGCTGCTCCTCATGAATTGGAAGGAGTCGATGAACCTTATCTCCCTCTTTACATCCACGCTCCGACCCTGCGCATTCGTGACTGTGTCCACCACAATATCCTTGCTTAAAGAGATGTACTGCTCTTCGTTGTTCGGGAGGCATCTGATCTTGCCCACCGACGTGCCGTGATTTTTCACGAAGAGATGCGAATCGTAACCCGAGAGGTTATGGAAAATCACGGGGTAGAATTTAGGGATCTTGAATTTCCTGGTGCAGGAATCGTGAGCCGCGCCTCTATATTTCCCCGTGAGGTGGCAATGATCACGCGTCCTCTTCTCGTTACCTAATTCTCGCTCGCATATGTGGCAGTAAATGGCGCCCTCGAAATCCATTTCATCATCCGCACTCATCACCATATCCTCCTTGAATTTGAAGAGGTCGCACAACTCCATGATCTTCTTCTCCAGAGATTCCACAAAATGCCTCTCCACGTCATTATCAGGAGATTTCGCGGTGTAAGAAGCGAGGCAAGGTTTGAAAAGGGTGTCGTCGAAACACTTCACGAGATATGAGAACCCCGACGGCTTGTGGCGCTCATAGGGATTCGTGAAGCTCATTCGCTCATCCGGAGAACATCCGCTCATCTCAGAGAAGCATTCAAAGTCGGCGTAGATCACGAAGGGCACCCTCATCTTTCTGTTGTGATACACGAACCGGATCTGAAGGCATCTCCATTCTGACGGAGTCGTGATTCTGGGAAAAATCGTGATGTTTCGTCAACGCTTTGGGGGAATTCAATGAGCTGAGGCATCTCCGGTAGAAATGAACCGCGTGCTCGTCATTATTTTCAAAGGACCCCATCAGGCGAGGGAAATTCTTGATCCAACAGTAGTGACTCGTGATTTCGTTTGAGAGGAGGAGAAGATCGATGTGGCGGTGCGCGTCGTTTTCGCTGATTCTCAATGGATACATGTGTCTCTTCGCAAAAGCGGCCTCATCATTGTATGCGAAAACGTTAATCGCGTACTCGGGATTGTTTCTTTCGAATCTTTCAATCTGCTGTAGAGGGGTGGGGAAGTCGATGCCGGTTCAGTCGAATTTCTCTGAATTGGCTTTCATCTCCTTGTTCACTCTCTGGGGGCCCTTCTCCCTGGGATAACCGGCGGCGGTCACAGCCCATTTGAAACACTCGTGGTCATCCTCGTTTTTGGTGTTCACAATCGATTTCTTGGGAGATAATTCCTTTGGCAGTGGAATATATGAGCTGCCGCGAAGAGGTTCGAAGGGATCCATGTTAATTTTGAAAGAAACGACGCGATCGAATGTTCATCCTGACCCCTCATTCTGAAACTTCTGATTCTTCTCAGGCATCACCTTCACTTGTTGGTCGAAAATTTTGCCCACGTCGGAAGAATCAGTGATCGTCAGCACGTGTGTGTGGAAATATCCTCTGTTTCTGATGATCTCCCCCGTGGCTGGATTCTCCTTAAGGTACTCGCAGGCGAATATGAATTTGAGCTTCACGGGCTTCTTTCTCCTGTTGATTAACTTGACGACCCCCTCTTTGGATTCTTTCAAAAATGTTGGCGGGTCGTATCTGTGCACCCCGTCGACGATGAATGTGATGAGGTAGCCGTTGAACGCGCCATCATGAAGTTTGGGAGCAGGGGCGGGCTTCTTTTTGAAGAGTTGATTCACCCTCCTTCTCAACCTCTCGACTCTTTCGCTCACCTCTTTCCTGATTCTCTCCGGAACGAAAGATGTAATTCAATCCACGAATCTGCTTACGTACGTGGATGTGGGGGTTGGCTGTAAGACGGGAACGTTTATTTCCGGGTTAGGGAGATCGAGAATGTTCGTGGAAACTGGAGTGCGTTGTAGAATCGGAGCATTAATTTCCGGATTTCGAACATTCAAAGGATTTCTAGGCAGCGGGACAGGCCTTCTTCTTGGGGGCATGATTTTTTTTGGGAAATGGGGCGTCCTTGCCTTTAAATGTGTGAGGCCCACTTTTCTATTCCTCGTTCCATAGCCATTGTGCCTTTCTCATCATCTTGCACACCCTGCAATAATCGTACGGTTTGTATTTGGACGCGCAGCTGCATTCACGACACGCAAATTTCAAAGTGCTGTGTTCGCAAAATGCTCCGTAGCCGAACTTCTAGTGCATCCTCAAGCGATGTTTCAAGCGGCATTCTTTCTCTCCAATTAATCGTTTCTTGTTCATGCTGTGCCTGTACTTTATTCCTTTTCTCTTGGCCTCCTTCAGCAGCTCCTTTCGTGAAAATTCGCCGAGGGATTTTTCAGAGGGTTAAATGATGGCTTGCTCTGGTTCAAGAGTTGGAACATTTCTCACCACCACCATCTCAGGACCCACAAACTCCGCAGACTCATGAACCGAAATCCATGTGAGAGTCAAAAGAGGCTGAAGAATGGGGGCTTTCAATTCAGGGTTCGCCCTGTCGAGAATTTGAATGGGGATCACTGTGGGCTCCAAGATGGGCACACCGATCTCCGGGTTTCTTGGAAGCGGTACGGGGCGTCTTCTCACAACCATCTCAGCCATGAGGTGTAATTCTTTTAAGGTCAACGTGCCCTTTTTGGATCATTTTTCATTGTCCGATGTGGATTATGAAGATTTCAACCCACCCCTCACGATAATGTTGCCTCGAGTCTTTCACGCGTACAGTCTTTGCATTGGCGACCTTTCTTGTTGAATCGACCGTGGGCGCAAAATACCTTCCAGCTCCCGCATTCGCGACATTGACTCCTCAATCTGTCGTGGATGCAAAAACCTTTGGGCCAACATATTCTGCATTGATATTTCGTGCGCTTGTGCTCGCAGGGGGATATTCGATACTGGCAAGTCTTTCCGTTCACGATCACCGACATTTTGCTCATCTCCCTCGTCTCTCTCTAAAACGATTAATTTTTGAGTGAAAATTGAAGCTCATTTAAGAGTGATTTTCTGTAAGATTCGAACTTTCGCCTGACACGGCATCTCATCGATTTGGCTGATTTTTGGCATGAAGACCTAGAATGGTGCCCTAAATACTGAATGCATATTCTTTGGTTTGAATTCTCTTTCCTTTGAAAGATACAGAAATGACGGTTTGACGGGGCTTCCGGAGGGCCGCCATGTTGGCCGATTTAGGGAGTTTTAAAAGCATTTATTTCGGCCTTGGCATAGAAATAAATTGTCCATTACTCGTACAGCTAAAAAGAACTATCCTTTAACTTTGTATTTACGTACATCTAATTGAAAACGGTTCAGCATGCGCTTGGAACGGTTGAATTGTCTTACTGCATATTTTCGGTATTCGGAATGCAAACAAATTTAGTGGGAAATTGAAAAGTATATATCACCCATGCCACATCGAGTTAGAACAAACCACCTTACCTGAATGGAGTTCGTTTATAGGCAAGTTAGACCGATGAAAAAAAAACTGGGCAAATGCCATGGAGAAGAAATGTGTTAACATCAATGTGGAATGATTTCAGCCCGGCCATTGACGGGTCGGTACATTTCGCTGACCCCCAGGCCATGGACTACCACGATGGACTACCAAAATGGACTACCCTGATGGACTGGTAAATAGACTACCTAGATGGACTACCTATTTGGACTACCTAAAAAACGCTAAAAAATACCGAGAAAAAAATACAAGGAAAATATCCCTAAGTTGTTTGCTTTTGATCGTTTCACCGCGATCCGCCATCTGGTTTTCGTTTCATTTATTACGGCTGCTCGGATGTTCTGCAGGCGCATACTGTAGAATAAACCACCTCCCCGAACACCCCCAAGAATTGAATTATCATGAATTAACGCCTCGTTAAACATTATTGTTTGGGTGGGTGGGGGGGCGGGGTGGGGGAGGGGTAAAACAACACCAAGGAAACAACTCTGTAACATCTAATAGCCATTTAAACACAGGGAGAATTTTAAAAAGATCAAACCATTTTTCCTTTTGTGATCATTTTCTTTATTCTCAAACTTTTCTCTTGATCATGCATTAATATTGTGGAGAAATTTGGTTTTGATGAAAGGCCAAAAAACAGTAGGAAAACCGCTCAAGTATATATTAATATTGGAAACAAACTCCTTCATAACAAAATACATTTATTTCTTTCATATCGCATTTACTGTTGTACCATTACTACTACCCACAAGATGGCATTTCAGTTCTGATGCACAATGCCTGCAGAAGCACTAACTTGTGCACAATGTAAATATTAAGAAAACAAAGTTATAAAGACATGCTGAAAATAACAACCACATTTTCGGATCGCATTTCTTGTTGTAACACAACTACTATTTACAAGAAGACATTTCAGTTCTGATGCACAATGTCTGCAGAAGCACTTACTTGTGAACAATGTAAATACGAAAAAACAAGGGTACAAAAACATGCTGGAGATATCGTTTTCTCCCTTCTCAAAAGCACAGAGTATATCAGCAAGATGGTACCTTAGGCAGCCAAATGTGCATGTGACACTAGATTTTTAAAAATGCAAAACAATAGAAGTTCCAATTTCAAGTTGTATACCAAAAATACAATGTGTGGCACCAGAAAATCCACAACCCCCCCCAACCTGGAAGGGATTTGCCGAGAAAAAAAAATAGAAGGAAAATATCCCTAAGTTGTTTGTTTTTGATCGTTTCACCGCGATCCGCCATCTTGTTTTCATTTCATTTATTACGGCTGCTCGGATTTTCTGCAGGCGCAATCGTTCGTCACGATGGCTGACACGCTGGATGGTGAGTGAATATATTTGAATTTTTAATCGTTTGCATCTCTGTCTTTTGAGTAAACTTTGGAAGCTGAAAACATGCCAATTCGAAACCACATTTTTACTTGATAACTGTCTTTATACTTGTAGACGATTCCTTGCCTGGTTTTCTCGACGCTGATGGCTTTGAGGAAGGTAAGTCCTAATCTTATTACTGAAATTCCAACTTTTTCTATCTTGGAATGTGCTTTCACAGAACCAAGTGGCTGCTTAATTGCAGAATACCTCGCCACTTATTGTACACAATGATATACACAGAAAGAGAGTCAATTATAACAGGGACAATGGCATAAGCTTTCAAGAACATTCAATTTAATATTTGTTTTCGATTCTTGTTTTGTAGATGACGATAAGAATGAAGATAATGATGTTTTTCACAAGGTCGATGTGTTTTTAGCTGAACGTACACAAAGAAGGTCAGTAGCTGCTTTATTTAGTGAACAATAAATAAAAACTAATTACGTTCTTGAGGTCGGTGTGACCCTCATTTAAAACATGTGCAAGAAAAACTTCAAGGAAAAGTTGTGAAAACAAAACAGAAACTCATGCAGTTCAGTTTTGTAATAATGTGTAGTTCCGGAAAATATCCATACCCCACCACAGATAGAATTTCAATTAAGACCAAGATATTCTTGGGTTTTTTAAATTGTCACATTTTCTTCATCAATGAACATAAAAATTTCAAACAAGGACGTCTTTCTTTTGATCGAACCAACGCGGGAAACAAATTGACCATCTGGAAACATAAATTCACTGAACCACGCCTCCTCGCCTTTGACCCCCACCCCTTTGGAATTTCCAATTCCCTCCATGGTTGGCGTTGTATGGATATTTTCTGGAACCACACAACGGAATAATTAAGATGGTAATTATGATGACTGACATGGTGTCTCTAATGGTGGGATATTAAACCATCATAGTTATTTTCCATAACGGTACCATGTAAGATAGGTGTAGGTTCTAAAGCATGTTTTTATGGGGAATTTTTTTATACACAGAGCCACTTCAGAAGTAGTAGTATTGAGCGATGATGATGATGATGATGCACCTGAGACTTGTGCAGGCACTAGCAGCTCCCCTCCGGAAATTATTGAGGTATGTTAACCACTACTTTAGGACAAGATGTAGGAGCTTGGAATGTTACTGTTACTTCTTTGTGCCCGTTTCTTTTATAAAATGTGTTGAGCTCACAGCCGCTTCATGCAGGGGATAACTATATCTTTGTCCCCATTTCAATGTTTCATTTTGTTTACAGACTGAGGGATTTGTGTACTAACCTTACTTATATTTTGTACAATTTTGTAAGATTATTATACATGTATGACTGACTGGAAAGTGGCTGTAACTGACAGTTTTCTGAATATTCTCTTCCTTGCTACACACACCTTACAATCATGGGACGAGGATGGGATTGGGAGAGCGTCTGCGATGAAAGATGCCACTGTAAATTACCATTTATTTATATATTTATTTATTTATTAATACAGAAGAAAAATCTAACACAGGCTGATCTAATACAAGCTGATCTTCATACAATTCTCTTTCTTTCAAACATTACCTAAAAACACCAAAGGAAATTGTTGTTGCCCTCTTTGTATTACTGCTGTTTTTGCAGCCTTCTTTGTATTTCCACTGTTTTTGGGGGTCTTGTTGACAAATCAAACCACACTCCTATAACTGGAAAACGAGCTGTCATTTTTCTTAGAACTAGACAGAACCACGCATAAGCAAAATATTATTTGGAGCAAAATAACTGTCAGACGGTAACGTGCATGAGGATACCATTATTTTTAGGCAGTTATTCGCAGGACGCATAGCAGGCTCTTGGCCATGTAAAAGAAAGGGAAAATGCATCGAATGCTAATTAAGCTTGTTTCCATTGTAACAGCTTTGCCGTGATTTATTTGTTTAATTGGAGATTTGAAACATAAAGTTTCGTCTAATTATTATGCTATAGTGTTGTCCAATATTGATTTCCCTAAATACAGGCCTGAAGTATATTCTTCATACATATTTATAGGCAGGTGCAAGTGATGATATCTTGCACATTTCACAGTCACCACGAAAGTATGGAGGACAAAATGTGAGTCTACTTGGAGGTCATGAAGGGTGCAAGATTTTTTTTTTTCTGGCTACAGCAGTTTCATTTCACCAAAATAAAACTCCTATGTGACATGTGATCTAAAGAGTGTCTGTCAGTGAGACATTGAGGGCATAAATCACTATCTGATATTTTGGCTTTAAAAAGGCTAACTTTTGTTGGAAGGATATTATGAATAAGCTTATATTGAAACATTGATATCTTTATGTCATTTTTTATCTGGAAGGGTAATTCATAAACTTTGTTTAGGTTTGCTCGGTTAAAATCATACCTTAAAATTTTGCTCTCAGCGGTTGGGGGTGAAAATACGTGTTTTAACATCGCGGAATAGACGTTTTTGGTAGAAATTATGTTTGTTTTATGATTTCCATTTTCTACTGTTGTTTCCCGGGGAGTTCTTTGAATTGTTACTTTCCAGTCATTCGGAATGGAATTGATCAATCCAAAGTATAAAGTAAAAGGTGTTTCAAGATGAAATTTCTCGGAGAATTGTTCAAAAGAAAGGAAACTACCATCATTTTGGAGAGGGTCCTTAATACGTAGAATATTTTTTTCGAACCAATTTTTGTAAAAAGATGTTTTACCCCCGATTTTTATGCTGTGGTTGTTCCAAATTATTTCGTTTTGTAGAAATGTGTTGTTCTGAAAGGCTTGTTTTGAGCTCTGCCAATGTTTTAAGACTTCGTGATAGAAGCCCGGGAGGCGGTTAAGTTCACGCATGACCAAGGATGAATCTACATATCTATCATTTCTCCACTGTTTATTAAGAGCTGCACCTGGGCTTGGTAACTTTCTTCATGCAACTGGAACAGACAACGAGTCTGCTCTGCGTAATGCCATTGCAGCAGGTTTCCCTCAGTCAGTGACCGAGGAGTCACCTTTTTACAAGCAGAATCGATATTCAGTGTTTTGGGAGTACTAGCACCAATCGGAGTACGTAAGTATCATTAAATATAAGTGAAATTCCCAGTCAACGATACTTTAAGTACGCCAAATTACTACTTTAAGTTCGCTATGATCATTACGATCGTCAATGGCGCCCACCTTTATTCAGTGATTAAAGCTACATTTCTGTGATAAAACTGGCCTCTTGATTGAAATACTAGCTGGCTTTAGTAACCGTTCTAACATCTTGTTAGTCATGAAGTCGATCCAAGGGTCTGGTACTTTAGAGCAATCGTCCTTTCTTTGCCACGTTTCGCTGTCGTTCGATTCCTCTTCAGTCATCTACGTACCTTACTTCTACTCTTTTCTACCTTTCCCGGCCAACGAACACCAATTACATGAATTCTGAGGATTATGATATGAGCAGTTATTTCGTTATTTCGTTTATTACTTTTGGATCTTGGATCTGGATTTGCCTATTTTGATATTTTCTTTTGGTTCTTTTTCTTAGCTATTTGTCGACAGTGCAGAGACAAAGTAAAAAAATCTGTCAAGAAGAAAAACTAACAAATTGTCAAGTAGACAGTTCTACACAAAAAGTCCAAGAGAGAACAAGCAGTTTGCATGCAACGAAACAGTGCTCTGATTTAGGCATCGACGAAAGGAATGTAGAAAGGAATGTGAAGGAATTTATAGTGATGCTAATGTTGATGACGGCGTTAGGGATCTTTCTAAATTCCATGCGGATGGCAATAGCACTGAGGGTAGCCTTTATAGTTGTACTAAAGGCGATGACATCTGCAAAGTTCAAGTGCCCGGTGGCGTTGGTGATAGTGGTAGTAACGATTGTTCGTGTAGATACGATAATTTTGGTTGCAATAACGTTGGCGATGAGAGAGATGTTGGCGTTGATATTAAAAATCAGGAAGATGACGGCTGTGATTATGTTTGCACTCTAGCCGCTCCAAGTGACACTGTTAGTGGTCGGGATGATAATGGTGATAGTGGCGGAAATAGCGGTGATAATGATGTTTGTTGTGGAGACACTAGTGGGACCAATTGTGGATATAGAGGCAACTCCCTGGTAAGCTACATTTATTTTTCCGGTATCTGTTTCTATACGAGCTACATCTTACCAATTTGAAAAGCAATTGACTTTGACGAGTTGAAAATTGAGAAAATTTTAGGCCTTCTCCCCTGGTTACCAATGATTAAAATTTTTAAAACTAAAACAACTTATTAATTAAATTTGCAGGTTCTTTCACCCATAGAAGCTGAGAGAAGAAAGTTACAAAAAGTCGAAAAAGAAAGAGAAAGTCTAGTTGCAGATGCTATGAGATCGCATGTGGTAGAATTTAGAAAAACTCAGTTGAAGGAATTTCTTAAAAGTTGTGGCTTAGCTCCAGTTCGTAAGGTAGACATGGGATCACCAACAGCAGCAGAAAGAACAAGAAAAAGAAACATAGCTGAAGCATGCCAAGTTGTGCTTGCTGTTTTGCAATTACTGTCACCAAATTATTCCTGTGAACTGTGGCTAAACGTAAAGGACTCTAACGACATGTGTGAAGCTTTAGAAGTACGTAAAGAGGTTGCCTTAAGAGAAGATGACGTGAAGTATCTGCGAGCGCTTTCTGAATCATACAATAACGCCACAAGTGCAAATGTTAAACTGCAAATTCTTTCTATAATGGCGGATATCACCACGTTGCAAGAAATACGCAATTACATTCCAGGCCTAACAAAATATATGTTTTGTCAAGCAAGACAACATATTTTAGTTTCTGGGCGAGGAGCTCCTGTAATTGCAAAACAAAGCCCGAGATGGAAAATCGATCTTAACTAGTTGGATCACTTCTTGGATTTTATTACCAGTCCCTACATCGTGCAGGATTTACCATTCGGTGAACGGTTTCTGAAATTGTCGACTGGGCAAGTAGTGCAGACACCGAATGTTATCAGAGTATCGGTCAGCGGACACATCATTGACCAATACGTACAGTATTGCAACGAAACAGAGGTGAAACCTCTAAGCAACAGCACATTACGACGCATTTTATCCTCCTGACAGGCATCTACGCGAAAGTCCTTACAAGTTCTCGATTATTTTGTTTGTGAGGGTAGCAAGGCCTTTGATGACTTGGAACAACTCTTTGGGAACCTTGTTGACAGTGGGTTTGACGCACGTACAGCGCAAAACCTACAGATGAAGTTAAAGGAGGGAAAGAATTACGTTAAAACGGATTTCAAAGTAAGAACCTATGGTAATATAATTATTAAATATGTGTAATTCCAGAAAATGTCCAAACCCCTCCCCTCCCCCACGGAGGGCAACGGAAATTCGGAAGGGAGGGGGGTCCATAAGATAGCAACCTTTGAGGGGGTGGGAGTGGCAAGCTATTAGTTATTTTACTCTCAATCGGTGTTCCAAAGCAATTTTTTTTATCATCAATGATCTTTTATTTGCGGTCGGCTGAGTGCTTTTTTACAGCTTGCACGATTTTATATAACAATTGTCCTCGGCTTGTGAATAAACGTCTGGTTATCTATGGGTTGCTTTGTTGCACAATATATTTCGGTATTCAATATAATGTGGCCATGTTGTATTAAGCTTTCTTTTAACACGTTTTTAACTGAAAAGAAGTAATTGAAGTTCATTGGTTTAAGAGAAGGGGTAAGACAAACACCCCCTGAAATAGTGATTCCAGGGGGTGGGGGTCTAAAACAAAAGTGCCCTCCGTGAGGGTATGGATATTTTTCTACCTACCTTTCTTTCCGCGCTCCTGATTTGAAGAAGAGTGTACTTTAAAGCACACAGTTTATAATGACGAGTGGGAGTGATACAGTGGGGAAAAGGTTTTTTTATGGCGAATTATTTGTCAATCCGATCTGTCAAATGATGCACTGTCAAAAATAACATTTTCGTCATTGTTTAGTGTCTCTGTCATATTTTATGTATATTCTCCAGAATAGTCTGGTCTCGCGTAATCTTGCTCTGAGACTATCTTGCTTCTACAATAGGTTCACGTTTCCAACTCTTCGCGCGTGTCAGATCACTGTAGCCAATATGCACTAAGTGACAGCAAAGATCCTGCTTTTAGAGGTAGTTGCACTCAAGATCATGACCTGATACGCAATCGCTGTGAAGACCTTAAAGCTGTTCTGTCCGACACCCAAAAGGCAATTCAGGAATCCTGCTTCGAGTGCCAGTACGATAAGGAGGATGCTCTTCACAGATTTCAAGAAGCAACTCGAGCAATTCAGCTCTGGAAGTCACATCAGCTCAGACGTGTTAATCAGGATAATGCCCGTACAGACGTTATTGAATGCCTCGATGACAGCAAAGTACTCCTTGTACAAGACTGGGCTATGAAATTTCTCCCTCGTCAGTACCGAGAATCCCAAGGAGAATGGTTTGCGAAAAAAGGGATCTCCTGGCACATCACTGTAGCGATCAGAAAGAAAGAGAGTGAACTTGAAACACAGGCGTTCGTGCATGTAGTTGAGAAGTGTATCCAGGACAGCCCTTGTGTTGTCCAGTTAATGGAACATGTTCTTTCTACCCTCAAGAGATCTCCCTGAGATCAAAAGCGCCTTTTATCGCCAAGACAATGCAGGCTGCTACCATGAAGCCAACACCATCCTTGTAAAGACATCAGCCAGCGATCGGGAATCTTCATTCAACAATTAGACTTCTCCGATCCGCAAGGAGGAAAGGGCGCTTGTGACCGTTTTGCAGCAACAATGAAAAACCATGTACGCTCTTTTGTTAACGAAGGTAACGATGTCCTTACAGCAAAGCAATTTCTTTCTGCGCTTGCCTCACGAGGTGGAGTGTCTGGAGCCCGAGTGTCTCTGGTGCAAGGCAACAGTTCTAATAAAACCAATGTAAGGTGGCCAGGAATTAGTAAGCTGAACAATTTTGAGTTTAGCATTGATGGAGTGAGGGTATGGCGAGCTTATCAAGTTGGCGAAGGAAAGTTTTTCCCTTGGTCAGAATTTGAAGGTACTTTTTATCCTCTCCATCTATCTCTCTCACTATCTCTCCCTCTCCCCTATTGCTACTCTCCTCCACACCCCCCCCCACCCCAAAAAAAGACTTTGCTTCAATCGTTTGAAAATTGGTGTTTGGCTTTTTTTTATTGCAGTGGGCACTGTTTGATATTAACTATTTTATGCTTCAGGAACGGAATATCCTATCAATCCAATGACGAATGCCACGTTTTCAAATGGAGACTTTCGCCCCATAAAAACCCGAAGAAAGAAACAGGAAGTTCAGGAGGAGACGTTAGCCGAGGTCGACAGTGAAGAAGAAGAAGAGGAGACTGAGGGGACCGCCTCTAGGAGATTGTTTTCTTGTCCAAACGAAGGGTGCGTTTGTGTCAGTATACCCGTTACGGATCTATGGTCAATCATGTTACCTACGGAAAATGAGACTTCAGAGAAGAAAGAGAATCTGTAATGGACACTGCAAAGGTCTTGTACAGTAAAAAGCTTTGGGTCAGCTTTTTATGGTCGTATTTCAGCTACAGCAAACGTCCATTGCAATCAAGCAACATCAAGTGGCTTACACCAGAACGAAGGAGAAGGCTAGGCACTGAAATCGATCAAGAAAAACAAACCTTTCAGTGACAAACAGAAAAAATTCCTAGAAGAAAAGTTCATGGTTGGCGAAACGACGGGAAAGTTGGATCCTGTAACTGTAGCCAGAGAAATGAAAACTGCTCGCCAAGATGGTAACGGAGAGAGACTTTTTTCTTCTTCAGAAGTATTGACTGCGACCCAGATTCAAAGTTTTTTCTCTAGAAGGGCAAGATGTGGGAGATTTCCGAAAATGACCCAGAAAATCAGGAAGCTGTCCAAGTGGAAGAAGAACTTGAAGACTTTCGGAGAGATGTAATTGAGCAAGTGCAGCCCAGACAACCAATCATGCATGATACCCACAACTTGTGTGATCTTGTAGCTTCAGAGAAACTAAAGAAACTCACATTACCGAAGCTTAAGGAAATCTGTAGCGCTTTTGAGCTGAATCTTCCTGAGGAACGGAAGAAAACCCCTTTTGTAGATGCTTTGACCAAATTAGTTAAGAATTGCTCGTGTTGGTCCTCTTGAATGACAAATTGTATCAAATCTCCACAAATGTGATTAAGTCAAAGCATAGCAGTCCCTTTACACGTTGTACAATGAGGTTACAATAAGCTTGGACTTAAGGGAGTACTCCTGTTTTTTTTTTTTGGTTTTTCTTTGGAGTAGGGTGGGGGGTAATAAAGGTATATACATTTGCCAGTTAGTTCTCTAATAGGCTCAGAGGCACCTTGTTGTAGTGGTGGGCTATCTGGCATTTGTCTTCTTATGATTCACTTCATATCTCAACAACCCTCCAATCCAGTATTTTCCAATTTTCCCGAAATGTTTAACACCCCCTCCCTCAATTTTCATACATTAAAACCCTTTGAAAAGTTATTCAAAAATGTTTTAAAAACTTTTTGAACCTAGGAATCTGAACGATTATTGATTCATTTTTTGAATGAATGAAAACCAGCACTTTAAACCAGAGCCCCCATAGGCTACCTTGAATCCATTTTTAACAATCCTTTATCTCGCGAGGAAAAAAGCGAAAAAAAAGGTTATTTGAGGGGAGACTGGTGAGAAGGCCCTGCCAAGCATCGGCTCGTGCTGTCTTGTCTGTGCTTTTTTTAGGCTATTTATGTTCACACTATACCGAGTATCTCTTTATGCCGACACGAAAAGCTATCTAGAAAAGTATGAATACCTGTCCGATATGTGACACTCCACTTTATAACTTGGCGCAGCAAAGCGCTTCGCTTCGTTACAGAAATCGCGCTGAAATCACCGTTCTAATGCGGAGCAAAAGTCCTATCCATATTTTTATCGTGTCGGCGCAAAAGGTATCTAGCTATAGTGTGAATTTAGCTTTAGCCTTAGGTGTGTAACAAAGTCCAGGCGTTCAGTGAGACGGGCGCCCTTGGCTGATTTTTGTCCTTACATCTCTTCGTCGTCCCTCTAATCTGAACGTCTAGAACAGACTATTTCAGGATGAAGAATTAGACAGTAATGGTAGTAACCACTTGTTAGGAATGAGGCTACCATCCATAGTAAAAAAAGTAGTTTATGATTTCTCGATAGATACATGTATTTTGTCGCACGACCCGTAACCGATTAATTATCACAGGATTGAGGAGATTTCAGTACCTCTGGTATCTACCTAGCTCAGTGAGGCTTCCTGATCCATAAATATGTAGGGGAGGGGTGTGTGAAGTAAAAGTAAAGAGAGCGTAATAAGGTGTCGTTACAAAGATTAAAAATAAAAGGTAAAGCATCACAAATTATGTTACATGACTTCAGGCCTTTTTTAAAAATATGTGTCGATGCTGACCTACTCCGAGTCGTCCTTGGGAGAGGGGGGGGGGGGCGTATTGGTAATTTGGGGCGCAAGAAAATCTGAGACTCTTTTCGTTGCTTTTGTAGGTTAAGTAATGCAATTTTTCACTAAGTATAAATGTCCAAAATGATTACAAATAATTTTTCTTGGAGACTTGCTGAAAACCCTAACATTTTCATAAGAAACTTCGAGCCACGATTTGGGTTGAACGATCAAAAGAATTGTACCTTTGCCACGCCCAATATGTGAAAACCGGAAATAGTCATGATGTTCATTTCAGACCCTGAATACCTCATTTCTTAGAGCGGGAGCGTCAAGAATATAGGAAAGGAAGTGTAGAGTTAAAGGAAAGTTGATTCCGATCTCAAACCACAAGGCAAGTGGTTTTATTTAGCTTTAATATCTTCAAAAATTAATTATCTGGTTTTGATTTGAACATGATAATTGCGAGCAGTTGTTGTTAGGTGTTTCGGCTGCTCGAAAGCAGGAGTTGTAACGCCATGCAAAACTCAGGTGAACGTGACTACCGACGTTTCGCAGAGAAAATGCCCGTTTTGAGATATCTCTGAATGTGGAAATTGTACATCTTTATATATTTTGTTTCAATTTTTCTCCTTTGTGATATATTTCAAAAGTTTTAGTTTTGGGAAAATTACGATATAGTTCCCACGTGGGGTCGGTACCAGTGATGCATAAGCGACACATTTATATTTATAGTTTACCATTCCGCTGTTAAAATTCGCCTTTTTGCAGTGTTTTTGACAGCAATTCTGTCACTGTCATTAAAGAGGCCATTTTTGATATACTTTTTACTCAGATTTGGACAGAAATTCTTTTATTTATCACTATTTTTGGCAACATCAGTGAGCCTTTGTGTGTAACTTAATTAACAAAGCGACTAGAATATGTTGCCCATTTAATAAATTTCTTTCTGTCGCGTTGCATTTGCCCAATTTTTTTATTAACGAATTCGATTTGGCTACAAACAGTCAGTATTTAGGCAAAGCAGCAAGTTTCAATCCTGTGTGGCAAGGGAGATATACGCCTTTGGATTGTTGGTAATTTTGAGAGGATAAATTATGCAAAAAGTGTGCACGACCGAAAGTTGAACCAGTCTTGGCGAAAAAGCTGCTATGTACGGAGTAAACTTCAAAATTATAATAAAGAAGGATAGTTTTTGACATGCTTATCATCAGTGATAGAATTGCCTCAAAGACAGGCTTGCAGTTGGATTCGTAAAACCTCCTTCCTAATATGGCGCAGGGCCGAAGGTTCCAAAAAACGGTCATATTGGTAATTTTCAAAGTAAGAAGATTTAGAACCTAAAATATTCATTTCTTATTTAAGACCCAAAACCAACTTTACATGCTAATTTTCAGCCAATTCGGTGAGATAGCGTGGCAGCAACTTTTCAATATAGTTCGAATCTTACAGACAATTGCTCTTAAGTTTTTCTATGAATTGATTAAACCAACTGCAGACAGAATGACTTACTGTTATGCTACAGGGGAAAAGGGAAGCCGCTCAGGGGCAAGGAATATGCAATTTAGACTGAGATTAGGTCTATTTGAGCAAGATCTTGCTTTCAGATTTCAAATTTATATTTCCTAAGTTAGTAGGAAGATAACAACTTATTATTTATATTTTATGTTGGGACGTCAACCAATCTGGATGTCAATTGTTACATGCCTCAGTGTTTTCGCACCCTTTATCCAACCACTAGGGTGATCATAGACTGTACAGAAATGTATGCAAACTCCTAGCTCACCTTTACAGCAGTCTCAGTTATATTCCTCTTATAAAAGCAATACTACCCTTAAAGGTTTAGTAGGGATAACTCTTTATGAAGCCGTTTCCTTTGTTTCTAGTTTGCATACTTGTTCTGTATCTGATAAAGAAATAATTAGGTGTTGTGGTATTTTGGATTTGCTTGTGGGAGGAGATTCGATCATGGTAGATAAAGGTTTTGACATACAAGATCTGTTATTAGAAAGAGGAGTGCAGCTCAATATCCCTCCTTTCCTACAAAATCAAGCTCAGTTTTATCAAGGGATGAACAACAAACTGAAGCAATTGCAAATCTTCGTATTCACGTGGAACCAGCCATAAGGAGAATCAAAGAATATCACTTTTGTGATTCTGATCTGCAACTGAATGCATTGGGTTCAATCAATCAGATATACACAGTGACGTGTCTTCTCACAAATTTGCAAGGCCCTTTGACAGCCAACCCCAATGGGAGTCAATAGCAACTAGGCTAAGTTATTGTGAAAAAAACATACCAGCTAAAGAAGTAAAAAACCAATTGCCCCTATTGTAATTTTGTTTATTGTCTTTAAATAGCAAGAATTCATGAGTTTACTGTCATTTCTCTAGTATCTGGTACAATAAAGTCAAGTTAGAATTTAATATCCTACAACGATGTTCATGTGCTAACTTCTTGGAGACCCCGCATTGATTCAGCAAAGCTATACAACAAGTGCATATTTTAAAATTCTCTCTTACCATGTGCTTTACCCACATTCATCACTTGGTACAGTGGGTAATATATGTAGGATCAGACTACTATTGCTTATCACATTAATTTAAATAATGTTGAAAACAAAAAATGTCTACCTTGTTTTTGGCTTCTTGAAAAAAATCTCTGTCAAAAGGAATCCTCGCACAAACAAAGTGATCATGACTTAGATAGGAAAAGAAATCACACCATTCAAGACCCGTCAGGGCCAATTGGCACTGAACTTGATAATAATGAATGTGTGTTCTTCAAAGTGTACTCATTTGTAATGGGATCTTTAATTAGATAAGTGACATTAATAAAACTAGTCTGCCCCTCCTGTACAACCTTAATTTCCAACAAACCAAAAAGATTGTAGCCATTTTGGACTGATAATATAAATTGTTCATTTGTCACACGATGTGTTCACTGGATGTTGATCGCGACGTTTCGACTGCTTACTGCTAGTCTTCTTCAGGCGATGGGGTCGACTGATTCCGGCTCACCATTATGTAGCTGCTTGGTTTCTTGATCGTGTTTCTTGATCGTCGGCATCCACGCTTCTGGAATTTCAATTCCGTTATCCCTGTTGATGTTATTAGGGTGCAGTCTTATGTCAATTGCCTCTTTCACCTTCCTCGTGTACCAGTGGTTCAAATTCTGGACTGCTTGAAGATCATATACCTTGTGGTAGGGGCTGCAGCCAAGCCATGGGTATTTAGGGTGGATTATTAATCCAGATGGAAACAAATTTATAGAGCCACCTTGGTTGTGTTGGCATAGACCATTGCAGCTTTGGGCTCTAATTCTATGCCTCGTTTTATTGGTCCAGTTACAACATGACAAGATGGATTGAGCTGCTTAAATAGGTTTTCGAAAAGTCCCTACGAGGACTAGCACCTGAGTATCTCTGCTCGAAATTTGTCCATCGCGATTTTGGTTATTGTTTGAGAGACTCAGTGATTAAAGTAAATGTTCCTCAACCGCGCGCAAACTACTACGAAAACAGCTTTAGCTATACTGGCGCAGTTTTTTGGAACAGTTTGCCAATAGAACTAAGAAAAGCAGAGTCCCTCAATCAATTCAAAAGACTGATTAAAGAGGTTATCTAACCAATTATTCTAAACACGGCATTCATGGAAAGCAGCTTTCATTTTATGATATTTGGAAGATAGTTATTCCAGTTTACTGTGTTTTATCTATACTTTGGTTTTAAATTGCTGATGAATTTTTACCGTGGTTAAATAAATAAAGATTATAGATTATCCAGCATGTGCCAAAGACTGTTTTCACTTTGCGTCAATGTCTTCTCTTGGATGTCAAGTGACACCTCTTTAGTTAAACTTTGAGTATCTACGGAAGCTTGCTATTGTTGTGTGAAGTTAGTTGAGAAATTGTTCTCAAATCTGGTTTTAGCAGAGTCCAAAGGTAATTCAGGGAAATTAGTACAACTAAAATCGTTAATAACATAATCTTGTGAGAGTTTTTGTTGATAGGAAAGAATAGAACCCCTTGGAACTTTCCCATATTTACTTTGCCCCAGTGACATGTTGGCAAGCTTCTATGCTCTAGGAAGGAAACTTTCTATTAATGGTTTTGTTTCATAGTTATCAAAGTTTTCTTTTGTCAATGCTCTGTAAACATCTGATGGAGAGTAAAGAGTGCTCTTGATAAATTTGTTGTAATTGGCACCTATTTTCGGTTTCTTAACCAAGATGTCTTGAATCTGTTTAGGCTCAATTTTTTCTCTCTTGGTACACTCTACCTTTGTGGCATATGTCAAAGCATTAGGAACTGACCGGAGACCTAGCTGTTTGTAATGAGCCATGTAATAAAGAAGTCCAACCACATGATGACAGTATCCCTCTACAGCAGCCACGCACGAACATCCTCCAGACCTTAAACGGTAAATCCGATTGATCCTAACTTGTAGATAGTGTGGAGGCTCTGTCTTAGTCATTGAGCGATAGCATCGGGCACTTATTACAGCAACATCCAATTCATATGTAACTAAAAGAAGAGCAGCAAAGTCATCATTCGCATTTAAAGCGAAATCGATCACCAACATAAACATATTATTTTATTACCCTTGATGTCGTGTGAATACCCCGGTTCAGCAAAGAACTTATACACTTAAGCAGTGCTCTGGCACCCAGACTTGTCCTTTGCATACTTCTCCACGAATCCAAAAGTTAAATCAGGCAGGGAACTTATGTCTTGTGAGGAGTTTTTAGCTGATGTGAAAGCAAAAAAAGACACAACTTTGAGCACAAATGTTGGGTCACAGCAGCGTTATGTATTCGTTTTTCTCTATAGTTCATTCAACAGCAAATTTATATCTTGTTTTTCAATTTCATTTCATTTCATTTCATTTTTTTATTTGCCATATAAATACAAAAACTTTACAATTTAAGGTTGGAAAAATGAGATTAGAAAAAAAGTAAATGGCGAGGAGACCTGAAAGAAACCACGAGGCTTATAATGAGTCAGGTCTCCTCAGCTTAGGATAAACTCGTCTTGATAATACGATTACAATATGGGCTTATGATGACTAACTTTGACCGCGAACTCACACACACATACACACACACACGCACACACACACACATACACACGCACACACACACACACACACGCACATGTTAAATTAATTAATCTAATAATCTACTTAGTGCCATACTGAAGCTAATACGTACTGAGAAGGAATTCTTTAAGCTTTCTTTTAAAAGAAGCAGAGGAGGACGAAGCAGTTATAGTAGAATTTAGCGAATTATAGAACTTTGGACCTTGGAAGTAAATTGAGAACTGTCTGGTGTTCGTTCTGCATAGTGGCAAACGAAATAAGTGGGCATTCCTAGTATTATAATTATGGATTTGACTGTTTGTTAGAAAGAGGTTATTGAATTTGGAAGGGAGTGTAGAATTCTTGAGTGAAGACATAAAAAAACCTTATTGAAACGAATGGATATCATGAAATTTTAAAAGTTTAAGCTCCTTAAAGATGGGACTAGTGTTGGCATCGTAGGTAGAGTTGTTCACAATTCTTAGCGCACGTTTCTGTAAGATTACAATTCTTTTAAGGGTCGCTTTATAGGTGCCACCCCAAGCTAGATTGCAATAGTATAAGTATGGAAGTATCATTGAATTGTACAAGGTACGGAGAGATTGAGTTGAGAGAAAAAACCTAGATTTATGAATGATTCCTATGGATTTTGATAATTTACTGGCTAATAGAGATATGTGAGGTTTCCAGGTCAGATTATCATCTATAAAGAAACCCAAGAACATGGTTTCAGAAACACGAAGGATAGGCTGCTCGTTCATGGAAACTTGAAATTCAAACGATTGCCTTTTTTGCTAAGGCTTAAATACCATAAAATTAGTCTTGGATAAATTCAAGGAAAGCCGGTTTGCGGCAAACCAGGTTGACAGCTTGTTTAATTCTCTATTTAATGTATTAATTAGGTAAACAGGATCATTGTGAGAGATAAATAGGTTTGTATCACCAGCAAACAAAATTGCATCAAGTATGGAAGCGTTGTTCAAATCATTAACGTACAGAATAAAAAATAAAGGACCAAGAATAGAGCCTTGAGGCACCCCACAGGAGATCCCCTGTGGGGAAGACCTAACATTGTTAAATTCGACAAATTGTTTCCTCTCAGAGAAATAACTTTTTACCCATTCTAGTGCCAAACCACGGATCCCATAATGCTCCAGTTTGTCAAAAAGAAATGAAATGAAAAGCCTCTCACTTGATTTAACAAGCCGTATATTTCTACTCACATACCTTGGTTAGACGCCATGCATGTTCTTTGTGTCGCGTGGCCGAAGTCAGAGACAAAAGCGACGAAATCCGTTCCAGTTTTGGTATAAAAGCGCTACTCGATACACTTCAGGAAAGCTGTTCACTAAAATTGACTGGATATATAAGAGTGGAATCCCTTAAGCTTGTTATTCTTCACTACTGTTTGTTCGAACGCAGATGGCTGTGACTTGTATATTTTTTGAGATCACTGGAATGCTTGCTCTCCAGTATTGCGTTGCTATGTGGTATCCAGGCACGTGACCGCCAGCTGCAAAAGGCCTATTCTATTTCTACTTCCATTATATTTTACGATTTACCTTCTCCAACATACGTTTATCAACGTTCAGTCACATTGGCAAGGACACTTGGAACATTACAGCCAGGCATCTCCTAAGTTCTTCTAAATGAACTAACTGCAGTGGAGCCGAGCTTGAGATTGTTACGTTTTCTTTAGATTTTCTCAAAGACAGTGTTCGTCTTTTTCTGTCCGTCTACCTAGCCTTTATTTGTTTTTCTTTATTACGTCACTTCCTCCTGTCAAGTCAACTACATTCTTCGGATGTTTTTAAGACCGTGATTTTCTCGAGCTCTACTCGTGGGAACTTCATTCTTGGAGCTTTTGCGGAGTTGTTTGCCATTTCTTGTCAGTTTTTTCTTTAGCTATTCTAGGAGCCCTTTCGTTTTACGTCTAACCCACGGAGGCGTCACCGAAAGTAAGTTTTCCGTATTATCTTATTCCAGTCTTATTCTCCTTTTTTGTGGCTAGTGCCTCTAAGAGGCTCAAGCCACTATGCTATCGCCCTTGAAGGTGCGTGCGTGCGTGTGTGCGTAACTCGTTTTTTGGCTATGGTTCGGTTTCTACCGTTGGCCGCCCGATCATTTTTCGGTATCTCTCGGATATATTCGCCGTGTTACGTAGTACAGATTGTAATTGGGATTCCTGTGTAGTGACGTCATGAATGAAGCCTCGTTACTCCTCCCCCTTGGCATAGCCCACCAATGTACTAAGCTACCCCTCCTGCGTGATCTCTTGCACATCCCTTTCGGTTCCGGTAATATGCACTTCCGGTAACACTTTCGCTGAAATGTCACTTGGTAAAGTCTACTATTACATGTGGGATGCAATTGCACTTGCACCGACATGCGCAACATCTTCATTCCGAAGCATTCGTAGCAACGTTTGTTCGGATATTATTCGGAAAGACGTATGCTTCGACCAGTCTACGTAAAGACTACGAAATAGCTACGATCTTGCCATGCGGTCTTGTCCTGACTTCGCGTTCAAACAAATCTTCCTTGAAGGTGAGTGCTATATTTTAGTCATGACTTTACAGTATTTTACATCGTGAACCGGGCTCAACTTTCGATGCCCTTATGAATTATTTGCTTTTAAAGGGTTTTGCAGGTTTTTTGAGAATTTAGGATGTTTGCGTGCAAAGAAAACAAATCAATTGTCGAAGCGTATTTTGTTCACTGCTCGTGTGGTTTATCCTACCAAATCTTGTCGCTGTGTCCACGAAATGGCGGTCTGCAACCGCCACCAAGGATTGTATTGCCTTACAGGAACAATTAATCTCTTTGCTGAGCGCCAAACGTCCCACCAGGGAGCTATAGCAAGCAGACCTTTATAAATCTATTGATGTTCTTGCTTAAGTCATGACCAAAGATTAAAAGAATCAAGTGATAATGAAACAGGGAAAGAGGCTCCTTTAAAGCACTTGCATCATTGCTGACACTAAGGAGAGTATAGAGCTAGTTCTATGGGAAGACCATATCTCCAATGTTGATTGTGGAAAAACATGCCTATTCAAAGCAGTAGGAGTAAGAGTGTTTAATGATACAATATATGTAGGCACCATTGCATTGCAGCACAAGTGTTATCAAAAAGTCCACTTCATGCTTTGTATGTAATGCATCTATAGAATTAGAGCCAGATGAAAAGATTGATACAGTAACATGCCAATCATGTCAAATGACAATACTATCATCACATCTAAATGACAAGCTTGTCTGCATGTTAATCGTCAAAACTGCAAATGGAAAAAAAAGAAACCTACACCTCTTTTAACGACACACTCCGGAGTTTTTTGGCTTCCATTGGTAGACTAGAGGCTGTAGATGATATACCGATTAAAGATCTTGAGAACCTTATCGTACACTCAGGGCCAAAACACATGATTGTTGACAATGCCAACAAAAAGATTGACCAATTTCTTCTGTAGGCCACTCATGTTATATTACACTTACTGTAAATACAAAACAAAATAATCTTTGATAATGCCAGCATTGGACGGCAAACACTAAAACCATGAAATAGTACTAACCAAATAGAGTGGATGCACTAAATCTGTGAAACAAATATTACTAATTACTACTCTAAATAGTGTTGATTAAACAATAGAACACAAAGGAATTAGTATAATTTAGTGCAGGAACGCAAGCAGTGAGAGTCACGTTATACATCCTCTGACTGAATCTCTTCAGCAAAACTGCATATATCTTTTAAAATCAGCCACCAACCTCATATTATACATATTGGATAGGAAACGCTGGCGAAACGGACCGCATCATTGGTTCAACTGATTCTGAAACATCTTGCTGAGCACAGCCGGGAAGTTACAAGAAGTTTCATTCTTTAAACACAAAACACTCAGTCGGTGGAGAATTTAATTTGAAATGTAAATACTAGACGCCGCTTCAGTGGACTGTGGAATTACAGAGAATTTAGTAAAAAAAACTACAGTTGGATAGTTACAAACAACACCAACAGCTCAGCATACAACACCTTTCACGATTTAGTAAATTTAAACATCTTGCCCAGCATTGCTTCTTTACCGTGCCAACTTGCAAAGTCACTGTTGCAAGAGCAACTGGAAAAATCTATTTTGATAACAGTCTTTCTCTACATAAATTCGGAATCATCACAAGGCCATGGACGCACTACTGCAGCTCATGGTAGTTATTGCATGCAGTATTGTAACAACGTGTCACGAAGAACCACAAGCTACATCTCATCCTCAATACACTCAATTTGAATCTTGGCTAATTGTAACAGCCCTTCTTTTTTGTATAACAGGTATATTCCTGTGTGTGTGGTTAATGTGCTGTGCTCATGAAGAATATTTCACTGAAAATTTATTGAAAACTGAGGCACAGACTATCAATGACATCTGACTTAAAAACGAAAGCTGCCACAACTGAAGTACCCTCGCAGGAATTGTTAAACACAACCAAATTGTCTTCTTCAGTGATTGCTACCCTACATTTAACCGAAATGCGCTGCAAAAACTACTATAAAATTCTCAGTGGAAACTGTATCACCGAGACGAGTGGTATTAAAAACTGGAGAACAATTTCCTTGATTATTTCACAGATTGGGGAAAAAAAACTTTCGTATATATATATATATATATATATATATATATATATATATATATATATAGTTGTTGCGGGAGAAAACTACAGGTTTATCCCTACAAGCCTGTTTCGTGGTTGCCCACTCATCAGGATATCCCCTGATGAGTGGGCAACCACGAAACAGGCTTGTAGGGATAAACCTGTAGTTTTCTCCCGCAACAACTACCTCGCTCTACGTTCACGTACGTATTGAGCACTGTTTTACGATTAATCAACTTTTACACTTTATATATATATATATATATATATGTAAGTCCACAAATGATAGTAAATTAAGACAATTATCGTTAGGATATTGCACAGAATAATAATGACCAAAAAGGAACTCTTCAAATTTAGACTACTGTAGTTGAGGGTGAAACGTGCACTCTTTGTCTTCGACCAAACTCTATAGAACATACATTTCTAGACTGTACCGTAACAACAGCCTTTTACTCGAAAGCCATATCATGGTTCAATCACGAAAATGACACCGACATTACACTTTCAAATAAACAAATATTAACCTTTAACGGCATCCCCCGTTTAACTCATCTAACTAATTACCCAAGACGCAGACTACACCTTTTCGTCGTTATTCTAAACAATACACCTACGCCTGAGAGTGTTTGGACAAGAACCAAACATGCAGAAATTTCAAAGGAAAGCTATATTACAATAGCAACAAGAAGACGCCTGAAGGCGTTTACGCGGGATGTGTTGATTTAAAATTGCTGACGCAGTATGTTTTTTGCTGATTGTGCGATCATGAATATCCATGGTGCAATCCAACCTGACTTGCACGTGATTCGGAGTTACAGCCAATAAAAATCACACATTTTTTTCGGGACGAGCTCGGGATACGGGAAAGTTAAAAAAAACAAGGCAATATTTGACTCCCAAGACGACAAAAGGAATGCGCTACCGAATTTTATACGCTGGCTGACTACGTCATCCCGTGTAAATAGAGAAATGCGCTCTTCCCCAAGTCATAGAGTTTCTCGCGAAGCTGTTTTTCTGATTTAACTAACTAATTGAAACAGACACACTAAATCAAAAGCCCAAAATTTTATCTTTTTCTACCAGCACTGTCTCTAAATTTACTTTGTAGTGGTAGTAGAAAGTAACTAAGGTGTCGTTTTGTAAAGTATTTCAAGTAATTTTAAGAAAGCAAGTGTTAGTTCGAATCCCGACAGACTCGAATTATTTCAGCCAACTTTATTTTGAACGTCGAAAACGCACTACTTGCACAATGTAAATCTTGCATCAACTTGTAGATAACAATCGTACTCAAACGACAGCAAACGAAGACATTGGGCGCAGACCTCGTGGTCAGTTCGTAGAAACTTGTATGTGGTTTTGTAGTAAATTACAGAGGTAGATATCACTCGAAGTTACCATAACAATTCTCAAATGTAGGAAAAAAGGCTAACTTACCGAACTGTTCGGCTTCAAAATGCTAATACAGGTAGAATATACTCAAATACTATCCTCGCTCACGATAAAAAACTCAACCAAGGCAAAAATGTTCTTGAGTCACGTGACGATAAACAAACAAACTATTACTAAGGGGAGTCGGGAGCGACAGCAAGTAAGCTCATTTAGTGAATTATGAGCATTGCATTATAAAGTAACTCATGTGCTGTAAGTGTCTGTTGATAAGTGACAGCAATACAATTGTAACTAACGCTGTTAGTGACTGTTGATTAGTGACAGTTACCAATACAATTGTAAGTAACGCTGTAAGTGACTGTTGATAAGTGACAGTTACCAATATAATTGTAAGTAACACTGTAAGTGTCTGTTGATAGGTGACAGTTAGCAATACAATTGTAAGTAACGCTGTAAGTGTCTGTTGATAAGTGACAGCAATACAATTGGAAGTAACGCTGTAAGTGTCTGTTAAGTGACTGTACAATTCCACTGCTAACTGCCACTTAACAGTCACTTACAGCGTTACTTACAATTGGATTGCTAACTGTCACTTATCAACAGTCACTTACAGTGTTAATTACAATTATATTGGTAACTGTCACTAATCAACAGACACTTAGAGCGTTACTTACAATTGTATTGGTAACTGTCACGAATCAACAGACACTTAGAACGTTACTTACAATTATATTGGTAACTGTCACTAATCAACAGACACTTACAGCGTTACTTACAATTGTATTGCTAACTGTCACTTATCAACAGTCACTTACAGTGTTAATTACAATTATATTGGTAACTGTCACTAATCAACAGACACATACAGTGTTACTTACAATTGTATTGTAACTGTCACTTATCAACAGTCACTTACAGCGTTACTTACAATTATATTGGTAACTATCACTAATCAACAGACACATACAGCGTTACTTACAATTGTATTGCTAACTGTCACTAATCAACAGACAGTTACAGCGTTACTTACAATTGTATTGGTAACTGTCACTTATCAACAGTCACTTACAGTGTTACTTACAATTGTATTGCGAACTGTCACTAATAAACAGACACTTACAGCGTTACTTACAATTATATTGGTAACTGTCACTAATAAACAGACACTTACAGCGTTACTTACAATTGTATTGCTAACTGTCACTAATAAACAGACACTTACAGCGTTACTCACAATTATATTGGTAACTGTCACTTATCAACAGTCATTTACAGCCTTACTTACAATTGTATTGCTAACTGTCACTTATCAACAGTCACTTACAGCGTTACCTACAATTGTATTGGTAACTGTCACTTATCAACAGTCACTTACAGCGTTACTTACAATTATATTGGTAACTGTCACTAATAAACAACCACTTACAGCGTTACTCACAATTATATTGGTAACTGTCCCTTATCAACAGTTACTTACAGCGTTAATTACAATGATATTGGTAACTGTCACTAATCAACAGACACTTACAGCGTTACTTACAATTGTATTGGTAACTGTCACTAATCAACAGACACTTACAGCGTTACTTACAATTGTATTGCTAATTGTCACTTATGAACAGTCACTTACAGCGTTACTTACAATTGTATGGCTAACTGT
Organism: Ricordea florida; assembly: GCA_949710005.1. Lineage (NCBI taxonomy): Eukaryota > Metazoa > Cnidaria > Anthozoa > Corallimorpharia > Ricordeidae > Ricordea > Ricordea florida. The sequence continues at coordinate 17,245,002 of OX453274.1, read as the reverse complement.
CACTTGTCAACAGTCACTTACAGCGTTACTTACAATTGTATTGCAAACTGTCACTTATCAACAGTCACTTACAGCGTTACCTACAATTGTATTGGTAACTGTCACTTATCAACAGTCACTTACAGCGTTACTTACAATTGTATTGCTAACTGTCACTAATAAACAGACACTTCCAGCGTTACTTACAATTATATTGGTCACTGTCACTAATAAACAGACACTTACAGCGTTACCAACAATTGTATTGGTAACTGTCACTAATAAACAGACACTTACAGCGTTACTTACAATTGTATTGCTAACTGTCACTAATAAACAGACACTTACAATGTTACTCACAATTATATTGGTAACTGTCACTTATCAAGAGTCACTTACAGCGTTAGTTACAATTGTATTGCTAACTGTCACTTATCAACAGTCACTTACAGCGTTACCTACAATTATATTGGTAACTGTCACTTATCAACAGTCACTTACAGCGTTACTTACAATTGTATTGCTAACTGTCACTAATAAACAGACACTTACAGCGTTACTTACAATTATATTGGTAACTGTCACTTATCAACAGACACTTACAGCCTTACTTACAATTGTATTGCTAACTTTCACTTATCAACAGTCACTTACAGCGTTACCTACAATTGTATTGGTAACTGTCACTTATCAACAGTCACTTACAGCGTTATCTACAATTATATTGGTAACTGTCACTAATAAACAGACACTTACAGCGTTACTTACAATTATATTGGTAACTGTCACTAATAAACAGACACTTACAGCGTTACTTACAATTGTATTGCTAACTGTCACTAATAAACAGACACTTACAGCGTTACTCACAATTATATTGGTAACTGTCACTTATCAACAGTCACTTACAGCGTTACTTACAATTATATTGGTAACTGTCACTTATCAACAGTCACTTACAGCGTTACTTACAATTATATTGGTAACTATCACTTATCAACAGTCACTTACAGCGTTACTTACAATTGTATTGCTAACTGTCACTAATAAACAGACACTTACAGCGTTACTCACAATTATATTGGTAACTGTCACTTATCAACAGTCACTTACAGCCTTACTTACAATTGTATTGCTAACTGTCACTTATCAACAGTCACTTACAGCGTTACCTACAATTGTATTGGTAACTGTCACTTATCAACAGTCACTTACAGCGTTACTTACAATTATATTGGTAACTGTCACTAATAAACAGACACTTATAGCGTTACTTACAATTATATTGGTAACTGTCACTAATAAACAGACACTTACAGCGTTACCAATAATTGTATTGGTAACTGTCACTAATAAACAGACACTTACAGCGTTACTTACAATTGTATTGCTAACTGTCACTAATAAACAGACACTTACAGCGTTACTCACAAATATATTGGTAACTGTCACTTATCAACAGTCACTTACAGCGTTAGTTACAATTGTATTGCTAACTGTCACTTATGAAAAGTCACTTACAGCGTTACCTACAATTGTATTGGTAACTGTCACTTATCAACAGTCACTTACAGCGTTACTTACAATTGGATTGCTAACTGTCACTAATAAACAGACACTTCCAGCGTTACTTACAATTATATTGGTCACTGTCACTAATAAACAGACACTTACAGCGTTACCAACAATTGTATTGGTAACTGTCACTAATAAACAGACACTTACAGCGTTACTTACAATTGTATTGCTAACTGTCACTAATAAACAGACACTTACAGCGTTACTCACAATTATATTGGTAACTGTCACTTATCAAGAGTCAATTACAGCGTTAGTTACAATTGTATTGCTAACTGTCACTTATCAACAGTCACTTACAGCGTTACCTACAATTATATTGGTAACTGTCACTTATCAACAGTCACTTACAGCGTTACTTACAATTGTATTGCTAACTGTCACTAATAAACAGACACTTACAGCGTTACTTACAATTATATTGGTAACTGTCACTTATCAACAGACACTTACAGCCTTACTTACAATTGTATTGCTAACTTTCACTTATCAACAGTCACTTACAGCGTTACCTACAATTGTATTGGTAACTGTCACTTATCAACAGTCACTTACAGCGTTACCTACAATTATATTGGTAACTGTCACTAATAAACAGACACTTACAGCGTTACTTACAATTATATTGGTAACTGTCACTAATAAACAGACACTTACAGCGTTACTTACAATTGTATTGCTAACTGTCACTAATAAACAGACACTTACAGCGTTACTCACAATTATATTGGTAACTGTCACTTATCAACAGTCACTTACAGCGTTACTTACAATTATATTGGTAACTGTCACTTATCAACAGTCACTTACAGCGTTACTTACAATTATATTGGTAACTATCACTAATCAACAGTCACTTACAGCGTTACCTACAATTGTATTGGTAACTGTCACTAATCAACATTCAATTACAGCGTTACCTACAATTGTATTGGTAACTGTCACTTATAAACAGTCACTTACAGCGTTACTTACAATTGTATTGCTAACTGTCACTTATCAACAGTCACTTACAGCGTTACTTACAATTGTATTGCAAACTGTCACTTATCAACAGTCACTTACAGCGTTACATACAATTGTATTGGTAACTGTCACTTATCAACAGTCACTTACAGCGTTACTTACAATTGTATTGCTAACTGTCACTAATAAACAGACACTTACAGCGTTACTCACAATTATATTGGTAAATGTCACTTATCAACAGTCACTTACAGCCTTACTTACAATTGTATTGCTAACTGTCACTTATCAACAGTCACTTACAGCGTTACCTACAATTGTATTGGTAACTGTCACTTATCAACAGTCACTTACAGCGTTACTTACAATTATATTGGTAACTGTCACTAATAAACAGACACTTATAGCGTTACTTACAATTATATTGGTAACTGTCACTAATAAACAGACACTTACAGCGTTACCAATAATTGTATTGGTAACTGTCACTAATAAACAGACACTTACAGCGTTACTTACAATTGTATTGCTAACTGTCACTAATAAACAGACACTTACAGCGTTACTCACAAATATATTTGTAACTGTCACTTATCAACAGTCACTTACAGCGTTAGTTACAATTGTATTGCTAACTGTCACTTATGAACAGTCACTTACAGCGTTACCTACAATTGTATTGGTAACTGTCACTTATCAACAGTCACTTACAGCGTTACTTACAATTGTATTGCTAACTGTCACTAATAAACAGACACTTACAGCGTTACTTACAATTATATTGGTAACTGTCACTAATGAACAGACACTTACAGCGTTACCAACAATTGTATTGGTAACTGTCACTAATAAACAGACACTTACAGCGTTACTTACAATTATATTGGTAATTGTCACTAATAAACAGACACTTACAGCGTTACCAACAATTGTATTGGTAACTGTCACTAATAAACGGACACTTACAGCGTTACTTACAATTGTATTGCTAACTGTCACTAATAAACAGACACTTACAGCGTTACTTACAATTATATTGGTAACTGTGACTTATCAACAGACACTTACAGCGTTACTTACAATTGTATTGCGAAATGTCACTTATTAACAGTGACTTACAGCGTTACCTACAATTGTATTGGTAACTGTCACTTATCAACAGTCACTTACAGCGTTACTTACAATTGTATTGCTAACTGTCACTAATAAACAGACACTTACAGCGTTACTCACAATTATATTGGTAACTGTCACTTATCGACAGTCACTTACAGCGTTACTTACAATTGTATTGCTAACTGTCACTTATCAACAGTCACTTACAGCGTTACCTACAATTGTATTGGTAACTGTCACTTATCAACAGTCACTTACAGCGTTACTTACAATTATATTGGTAACTGTCACTAATAAACAGACACTTACAGCGTTACTTACAATTATATTGGTAACTGTCACTAATAAACAGACACTTACAGCGTTACCAACAATTGTATTGGTAACTGTCACTAATAAACAGACACTTACAGCGTTACTTACAATTGTATTGCTAACTGTCACTAATAAACAGACACTTACAGCGTTACTCACAATTATATTGGTAACTGTCACTTATCAACAGACACTTACAGCGTTACTTACAATTGTATTGGTAACTGTCACTTATCAACAGACACTTACAGCGTTACTTATAATTGTATTGGTAACTGTCACTTATCAACAGTCACTTACAGCGTTACTTACAATTGTATTGCTAACTGTCACTAATAAAAAGACACTTACGGCGTTACTCACAATTATATTGGTAACTGTCACTTATCAACAGTGACTTAGAGCGTTACTTACAATGATATTGGTAACTGTCACTAATCAACAGACACTTACAGCGTTACTTACAATTGTATTGGTAACTGTCACTAATCAACAGACACTTACAGCGTTACTTACAATTGTATTGCTAACTGTCACTTATCAACAGTCACTTACAGCGTTACTTACAATTATATTGGTAACTGTTACTTATCAACAGTCACTTACAGTGTTACTTACAATTGTATTGGTAACTGTCACTTATCAACAGACACTTACAGCGTTACTTACAATTGTATTGGTAACTATCACTAATCAACAGACACTTACCACGTTACTTACAATTGTATTGGTAACTGTCACTAATCAACAGTCACTTACAGCGTTACTTACAATTGTATTGCTAACTGTCACTTATCAACAGTCACTTACAGCGTTACTTGCAATTATATTGGTAACTGTCACTTATCAACAGACACTTACAGTGTTACTTACAATTATATTGGTAACTGTCACTTATCAACAGACACTTACAGCGTTACTTGCAATTGTATTGGTAACTATCACTAATCAACAGACACTTACAGCGTTACTTACAATTGCATTGCTAACTGTCACTAATCAACAGACAGTTACAGCGTTACTTACAATTGTATTGTAACTGTCACTAATAAACAGACACTTACAGCGTTACTCACAATTATATTGGTAACTGTCACTTATCAACAGTCACTTACAGCGTTAGTTACAATTGTATTGGTAACTATCACTAATCAACAGACACAGCGTTACTTACAATTGTATTGCTAACTGTCACTAATCAAGAGACAGTTACAGCGTTACTTACAATTGTATTGTAACTGTCACTAATAAACAGACACTTACAGCGTTACTCACAATTATATTGGTAACTGTCACTTATCAACAGTCACTTAGAGCGTTACTTACAATTATATTGGTAACTGTCACTTATCAACAGTCACTTACAGGGTTACTTACAATTATATTGGTAACTATTACTAATTAACAGACACTTACAGCGTTACTTACAATTGTATTGCTAACTGTCACCAATCAACAGTCACTTACAGCGTTACTTACAATTGTATTGTAACTGTCACTAATCAACAGACACTTACAGCGTTACTTACAATTGTATTGCTAATTGTCACTAATCAACAGACACTTACAGCGTTACGTACATTACAATACAATGCTCACAATTCACTAAATGAGCTTACTTGCCTTACTCGCTCTGAACTTGTTTCGCCCGGCTGCCGGCGCCCACGCAGCGTGTTGCCTTGAGCATTCACCATGTCCAATGCTTGTCAAATGTAATAGTGTTAACTAATTCTGGTTATGATGTTTAAACGTGGCTTGAAATATTTATATTAATACAGAAAAATGCAGGGATATTTGACCAAAAGCGTTCAAATTGCAGCGGACAGTGTTTTACCTAAAGCTTAACTTCTACTATCAACAAGAAGGTTTTAAATTTTCGCTTATCGCTTATCCATCGGCTAAATCTTTGAAATTAGCGTACAGACTGTTGTCGTACTGTTTGAGGTTCACATATGTCTGAAAAAAAAATAAGGAACATCATATCAGTTGGGAAAAATAGAGATATATATATACTTGTTGAATAAAACACCACTCATAACTGATTGAATTCTAAGGTAACAACGTTCCTTCAGAAGAGCTAAAATAAATACTATGTTGGCAACTCCCAAACCAGCAGTTTAAAGTATAACCTTAATTGAAAATGAAGCTACAAGGAAAAGAATGGCCAGTCACGTAGGACCACGATACCCATCCCTTTGATTGTTTCTTAAATCTTGGACCAAGGAACGACAAAAAGTAATAAAACTAAGAAAAATATATATATATATAAAAGCACGAGGGCCTCTATAGCAGTGCCCTTCTAAATATTTATAGCGGGGCTCCCGCGCACGAAGCGCGCGTGGAGCAGAGCCCCATACTCATGGAATATGGTCAACCTCTTTTCTTTTAGTTGTCACGTGACTGACCGAGCGTACGTACGTACGCGTCTACAGATTGTACGGGTAGGGTAGGGGAGACTATCAAAAGGAAGGGAGGGGTATCTCAGGCTTGTCTTGGCAAATCCACATCTTTTATATTGGACATTCACAATATGGTCAATTGACAGCTGTCAAAACGGGATAGCCACTGACCAGCATCACATGACCATATTGTGGGCTCATGTGTCAACTCATCGAGGTGACGTGATTTATTTGGAAGCTGTTCTGGTAGCCCGCATATTTTTGGCGGGAAATTGCGTTGACTTCTTTTTCAGTTCATTGTCTTTTTGAGACACAATATTACTACTCTACACTGTTAAAGTTTTACTAAAGGATGAACGAAACAATTTCTATTGCTATGTCAACAAACAATAGCAGAGAAAATATAATTTGCAGACCACAGGGTTCAGGTGAAGAGCAACGGGAAAGAGAGCAAGAATTAACTGAGGAAGAATGAGCGAAGTAGATCGCCAAAGAAGGCGCGCTCGGGAAAGAGAAAGGTAACGAAATTATAGCGAAGAACGCCGACAAGCAGAAAGAGTCCGGGCTCGAGAAAACAGACAAAATGTTAACGAAGAACGCCGAGAAGCGGAAAGATTCCGTGCTGTGGAAAACAGACAAAATTGTAGCGAAGAATGCCGAGAAGCGGAAAGACTTCGTGCTGTGGAAAACAGACAAAATTTTAGCGAAGAAAGCCGAGAAGCTGAAAGACTCCGTGCTGTGGAAAACAGACAAAATTGTAGCGAAGAAAGCCGAGAAGCGGAAAGACTCCGTGCTGTGGAAAACAGACAAAATTGTAGCGAAGAAAGCCGAGAAGTGGAAAGACTCCGTGCTATGGACCACAAATTTGCATAAGTTTTGTCTGCATAATATTTGCTCACTGATGCGTGACTCAGCACTCGCACTTTCCACTTTCCCTTAAACTTGACACTTGACTTGGAAAACCGACTTCTAAACAAACCTTCTTCAGAAAAGTGATCTTCTGAATGCACTACTTTTGAATGAGAAGCAAACTGATGAAAGATTTCAAATTTTTATGTCCTTTAATCATATAAACATCTCCCCTGTCGACGGCTAAGAAATACTCCCGCGGGAATTTTCTCTTGGCGGCAAATTGCAGAATGTAGCGCTTTCACTGGCAGTTTTTCGCGTTGTCGACGTTGTCATTTAGTGTGTCGATTGAGAACTTTGGTTTCAACGCCGTTGTTTTCGTAAAAAATGTTCTTCTAAATTGTAAAATGTCCCAAATGCATGTTAGTCATTCACGTGTTGCGTTGGACCAGGTCTACTTATAGTTCACACTTTTACGGTTATTTATTTCTTTTGTTAAGCAACTACAGCTGATTGTAGTGAATAAATGAAGGCAGTAATTTTTTAAACTTACAATGTAATTAAGAAAAGAATAATTAATAATTATTTTTTCATTCTCGTGAAAAATGTTTTTCGGGCTGGTAGACTGGTAGATGTTGGTTACAGCTTGCCCGAAGGGCAATCTGTAACATTAATTTTCTTTGCACCCTGCTTGGAGTAAACATTTATTTTACCGAGGTGTTCGTTTTAACACGAAAATGACAAGAGTTGTGTCCTGCATTTCCCAGTAGCGTGTACAAATCTTTTAAATACATTTACGCAAATAGAATGGTTAATTTCATCAGGAATAGAATACAGTACATTGATAATTTGTGTTTTTTGTAGAATATACTCCATGACTTTGTAGGTAGAAAGACCGTACTAATGGCAGACGAAAGTTTAGACAAAAATCATAGCAAGTTAACCGACCTCGACACTTAACTATAGTTAAAAACGTTTGTGAATTCCTTCGCAATATTTTAGAATGCTTTTACAGTTTAAAGTGAGATGAAAGTACTAACGGGAGCCCCGCTTTTAGGCTTGGCTAAATCTATATATTAATACGATAAACTTATGGGCCGCATTCTATTGCTTTGAAAAGCGTCTGGTCATAGACGTCGGCTGAAACGAAAGTAACTTCAACTGTGACTGTGACTGGCGGCACATGATAGCCGTGGCGATGAACATAACAACAAAACGTTTAATCATACACGAGGCTGAAATAACTCACAAGTATCATCACAAACATCCGTTAGAAATCCGTAAACGAGAAAGAAAAACTAAAAACAAACGACTAACAAAACACTTGGGAAACTAGAAGAAAGCCTTAGTGAAACTTCAGGTAATTTCACGGTGGCCTCGTGCCCGCCAATGCCGAGGCCCCGTGCGCATGCTCCTAATAAACAAGGGGGTAAGCCCGCTGGTCAGGATACCAGCAGTAACATGGCTCCAAAAATGTAAACCTTGCCTTACATTTTAACAACAACTATAACTATCTCGATAACAGTCCTAAAACTTATTTCCTAGAAAAAGCGTTCATAAAATTTCTGGCTCCTCGTCGGGGAATCCCGGTCTCTAAAACATTGCGCCTCCAAAAGTAAGACGAGCTTGTTAACAGGCCTTTCCAACTTGGAGGCATTGCCTGTCAGCACTGTCGCCGATCGGACTCGATCTTGATCATCAGGATGCGTGGCTACGACCTTACCCAAAGGCCATCTGTTTCTCGGAGACTGGTTTTCCTTCAGTAATACCACATCTCCAACCTTGAAATTTCTTTTTGGCTGAGTCCACTTGATTCTTGCTTGTAACTGTTGCAAGTACTCTTTGCTCCACCTTGACCAAAACTCTTGTGCTAGGTGCTGCGTGCGTCTCCATTTCCTTCGGCAGTATAAGTCTTCTCTCTTAAATTCTCCTGGTGGAGATAGCACGAGCCTTGTCTTTCCTGTCAGCAGCATTCTTGGTGACAATGGTGGCTCTGAAAGAGGATCGCTGAGTGTCTCTACCGTCAGAGGCCTGTTATTGATTGTAGATTCTGCTTCGCAAAGGAATGTTCTCAGCGATTCTTCGTCAAGACGATTACCATGCTCTCTAATAAGACCACTCATGACATTTCTGATTGAGCTGATTTGCCTTTCCCACACACCTCCAAAGTTACTCGCGGATGCAGGATTCTTAATCCAATCGATCTTGGCTTTAAGGAGTTCTGCTTTGACCTTTTGGTCGTCTATCTCGTCAATAGCTTTCTTGAGTTCGGCTTCCGCACCAATAAAATTCGTTCCTCTGTCACAACGAATTTCTCTGACTGGTCCTCTTCTACAGATGAACCGTCTCAATGCTTGAATAAAGGAATCAGTTTCTAAGGAGTCTGCAACTTCTATGTGTACAGCCCTACTTGCAAAACCAGTAAACAATGCTCCGTATCTCTTGACGACAGACCTTCCTCGCTGTACGTACCAAGGGCCAAAGAAATCAACTCCGCAGTAGCTGAAAGGCGGTGCTGGCTCCAAGCGTGACTTCGGCAAGTCTGCCATCTTCTGCTCTCCCACAGTACCTCGAAGGTAACGACATGTTACGCATTTGGAAATAAACTGCCTGACCATCGAATTTCCACCGACGATCCAATAGCCACTAGCACGTAGTTCGTTTAACGTAATTCCTCTTCCGCTATGGTGTGTTCTTTCGTGCGCGTTGCTGATAACCAGTGTAGCAATGTGGCTTGACTTTGGTAAGATGACAGGGTTTTTTAGTGACTCAGATAGTGTTGCCTTCCGTATTCGCCCGCCAACTCTCATGACACCGTCACTGTCTAGGAAGGGGTCTAACGTGCGAAGCGTACTGGTTTTCTTCAGCACAGCCTTCTTCTCCTTTGCCACTTCCCGGCTACCGTACTTAGCGTTCGCTTGAGCGATTTGGAGACTTCTTATTTCCGATGGAAATGCTTGTTCTTGTACTTGTTTTATGATCTCCACTTCTGCTTCCTGTAAGTTGGCGACATTAAGTTCTGCACTTGAAGGGGCGTTACTGACACATCTTTGTTCTGGTGATCCAGCACTGGTCTCCTTCCCTTTAGACATGACCTTTTCTCTAAGCTTCTTCTTGTACTTTAGGCATAGTGCGACAGCTACCTTCGCTTTGTGCCAGCTTGAGAACCTGAGAAGTCTCTCAACTATGACGTCACTCTCTTTCACTACACACGTGTTAACCTTAGTGCTCTTCACTTCGGGGGAATCTGGGTCCACGGTGTCTTTGTATGACTTTTCTTTCAGCCAACTGCTTGTAGGTTTCTTAAGGAAGTTAGGGCCTTGAAACCATTGTGATTTCTCAACAAAGCTTTTAGGTGACATACCCCTTGAACCTTCGTCTGCAGTATTTAAATTGGTTTCTACGTAATGCCACTGTGAGGGGGTGGTGTGATCATGAATGAGTTGAACACGGTTGCAAACATAGACACGAAACCGACTGGATTCGTTACTTATAAAGCCTAGGACGGCTTCACTGTCCGTCCAATAGTGATCCTCAATGTTCTCATACTCTAGCTCATCCTTTAGAACATCACCAATCTTAACTGAGACTGAGGCTGCAGCTAACTCTAACCTTGGAATGCTGACGGTCTTTTTTGGCGTCACTCGCGCCTTTCCCATAACAAAAGAGACATGTACTTTGCCGCGTTCGTCTTCGAGCCTTAAAAACGAGCATTGACCGTAACCACATGTCGAAGCGTCAGACATACAGTGGAGTTGCGTGGACAGAATCTTTCCAAACTCCGAGGGCTTAAAGCTTCTTGGTAATTTCAAACTTTCAAGTAGGTACAGCTCATTTCGCCATCTTTCCCATCTGCTGCGGGTGGCATCGTCGACTGGCTCATCCCAGCTATTAGTGTGACAGATGTCCTGCAAAATTTTCTTTCCGACCAGTACTACAGGAGCTATGAAACCCAAGGGATCATAAATCGAACTGATGGTCGATAGGATGCCTCTCCTCGTGCAAGGTTTATCCTTAAGTTCAATCCTGAAGTTGAACGTGTCTGACTGAATACACCAAATAACTCCTAACGCTCTTTCTATAGGTAACTTGTCCTGGCCAAGTGTGAGGTTCTTCACCTGTTCTGCTCTGTGTTCTCGAGGGATTGAGCTGATGATACGCTCTGTGTTTCCCACAAACTTGGTTAAGTTAAATCCACCATTTTGGCAAACTGCTTTGGTATCCTTTGCTAGCTTAATAGTCTCGTCTTCGGTGCTTGCCGATTTGAGAACGTCGTCCACATAAAAGTTCCTTCTAAGAGTGTTGGCTGCTTCTGACCCATATTCATCTTCGTTGTCGTCAGCAGTGCGTTTAAACGCATAATTAGCGCATGCAGGGGATGAAACTGCACCGAAGAAATGCACTGTTATGCAATACTCTTCGGCCTCCTTCTGTAAATCGCCGTCTGGCCACCATAGGAACCTGAGAAAACTTTGATCTTCCTTCCTTACTCTTACTTGAAAGAACATTTTTTCAAAGTCTGCCATAAAAGCATACTTTTCTTGCGGGAACCTGGTAAGAACACCGACTAAGTTACTGCTGAGATCTGGTCCCTGGAGCAATTTGTCATTCAAGGAGTGTCCTTCGAATGAGGCCGAGCAATCAAACACCACGCGTATTTTCGTTAGCTTTTGCGGGTGATAAATTCCGTGATGCGGCAGGTACCAGGTTCTGCCCAACTGACCTTTAAGATCGTCATCCACCTTCCGAGCGTACCCTTTCGAAATGATATCAGACATAAAGCTGCAGTAATCCGAGTAATACTTGTCATCAGACATTAGACGTTTCTTGAGGCTGTTCAGGCGCTTCTCAGCTTGAGCGTAGTTGTTTGGGAGCTGAGTGTTCTTATGCTTGAAAGGGAGGGGCATTTCATAGTGCAAGTCCTCGAGATGAACGATACCAGTTTCCACAGTCTCGTAGAACTTGATGTCTTCGCGCGACATTGATATTCTTTTTTCCTTTTCGGAGAAGTCAAGTTCAAACATTCGTTCAACTGCCTGCGGTGTTATCTGTTCCTTGACCGTCCTTTGAAAGACTACATATCGTCGCGGGGATGAGGTGTCTTGCTGATTAAGATGAATTCTATTGCACGTTAAGATGCTACTCTGACAGGAAGTATAGAGAGGACCGTTTATGTACCATCCGAGCAGCGACCGTACAGCATATGGATCTGATTCTCCACCGTAAACAATTTCTCTTGGTCGTAGGGCACTTGGACAGTTCAATCCGATAAGAAGTCCCACTTCAACATCTTCCATGTAGGGGGAAAGTTCGGCACTAACATCCTTCAAATGAGACATCCTACTGATTACATCGGGTCGTGGTATTTCACTGCGGTCCGCTGGAATGATGTTTCGGGTAAAAGTTCTGGGCAACTCTAACTTTGCACTCTCGTCCTTGACATTAGCTACAACTAATCCTTCAATGGCCTTCGACGTTACGCTGTGTGTTCCATGGATTGTAGTCAGAGTGAGGTCAGTGCTACTTCCTTCGACGCCAAGAGCCTTAGCTACGCTTTCATTCACAAACGTTCCACCACTGGCATTGTCCAGTAAAGCATAAACTCGTATTTTCTTCGCTGGATTACTCTTATGAAACAACCAGACTGGCAATATATCCATGTAAATCGGCACATCTCCAGCTTCAGTTATGTTGCAGGGTCGTGTAGTGACGTTGGATGCTGCTTGTTGCACGTCTTGCTCGTTTGCCTTTCCTTGCAATGCTTTGCAATGTGCTGGTCGCTAAAGCAGCCGAAGCACAGTTTCTTCTCTACTACAAAGTCTCGACGGTCGCTCAGAGAGTTCTTCAAAAACTGTTCACACTCTTTTAAGTTATGAGGCTTCTTGCATAAAGAGCATACAACAGTCTTTTGATTCCTATCTTCACGATTTACACCAGTAGCAAGGTTTGTCCCTTTTAGCCTTTTTAGCGGCTTTCTTGTAAACTTAAGATGAGTGCCTCTGTCCTTTTCTCTCATGATTTGGCTTGCTAACATATTGCTCTGAAAACACCGGATCTGTGACAAGATCAGCTTGTTCACGCACGAATTGAGAGAACTCTTCGAAGTCGGCTATTCTTCCCTTTGCACGTTTTGTCCTATTGTTCCTTTCAGTCCATTTGGTTCGCGGGTACTTAGGTAACTTTTCCCACAGTTGACGCAGTACATGAGCAGTGTTTAAATCATCCATATGAGACATGCCTTTCATAGCTGACTTAGCTTGATCCAGGGCAATAGAGAAATCTTGGAGGGCTAAACCATCGTTTGGTCTGATCGGTGGCCAAGAAGACAATTTCGTGATATGAGCATTAGCTATCTTGAATGGATCACCGAATTGTCTCTTTAAAAGTCTCTTAGCTTCTCCATAGGATCCTTCCATTTTACTTTGCAGACAACCGTTTATAATTTCTTTGGCTTTACCTGACGTGTATTGACCCAGAAAATATAATCTCTCAAAGGCAGTCATGAATGGATACTCCATAGCATCACCATAAAACATAGGAGGCTCGTTCGATGGCAAAAGACTCCTTGCTTGCTGGTTAACAATAGTCTGAGACAACTCAGTTTGTTTTCGTTGAATTTCCACAATGTCTTGGAAAGTATTGCCTTTGACTGACAAACTTGTTGAACAACCTTGTCGGGGTGATGGTGGCAGGCACCATACCTGATCAGGAGCAGTATACGTAACAGCAGGAGTCATTGTTAAAGATGGGTATGATGAAGAATGTACACTCGAGGGGTGTTCATGGGGTTTTGCTGCATAGGCCGTAGTCTCTTCTCTACTCTGTGATGCACCAGTATTTATCGGTGTTGTGTAAATGGGTCTTTTCTGAGGTACCGTAAATGCACTAAGAGGACTAGCTTGTAAAGGCTGTTGATAATCTGTAATGCCTAAAGAACTTACAAATTGTTGCTGCGAAGTTGGTTCCAAACCAGCAGAGTTACCTGATTGTATTGTACAAATCGGAGGACTTTGTGTATGAACAGGTGCAAAGGTTGACTCTTCATCCTTCATTTCTTCGTAAATCCGTTTACTTCATCTGACTGATGCCTTTTCGCCTTAGACAAATATTCAATGACAGACTGTTTAAACTTAAAGACATCTTCATCGTGAGCATCGTACCATGAATTGGCATCAACAATAACAGTTTCATCTTCTAACGCGTCAGCATAATTATCCTGAGCATCTTGCAGTTTAACAAGCAAATTGTTAGGACCTTCCATTTCAACTGACACAAATTCATAATGGTTAAGATCAGCGAGTAGCGGTTTCATTTTGTTTATCTGTCTAGTTACGTGACGTAACGCCACAGTTCTATGATCCTTTAACCTTTGTAACTCGTGTTGTTTACCTTTATCCGTTGGAATTTTCCTCCTTTCGCCCACTCCTAGGGCTTCAGCATCACTGACCGTCGATCTTGCTCCCATATTCAGCGAACCTTGAACCTTTACTGAATTAGGAAGTTCAGTTTCTGATGCTGCATCCGTTGGCTGAGTGTGAAGCGGCGATATAACACGAAACAGTTCCGTATCCATTGTTGGGGAGTGCGAACGCGAAACTTGCAAACTCAGCAAATTGTCGTCCTCAAAAATAAGCCGCAAATTCCTTGCCTTCACCTTCCATGACCGTAAATATCCCTCAAACCGTAAACCCAGATCAAAACTATAGATACATAGAAGCACCACCGTAACTATCCTTGTAAATCCATAAGAACAATGAGGTCGTGAAATTACTGTGACTGTGACTGGCGGCACATGATAGCCGTGGCGATGAACATAACAACAAAACGTTTAAAATCTGAAACAACTCACAAGTATCATCACAAACATCCGTTAGAAATCCGTAAACGAGAAAGAAAAACTAAAAACAAACGACTTACAAAACACTTGGGAAACTTGAAGAAAGCCTTAGTGAAACTTCAGGTAATCTCACGGTGGCCTCGTGCCCGCCAATGCCGAGGCCCCGTGCGCAAGCTCCGATAAACAAGGGGGTAAGCCCGCTGGTCAGGATACCAGCAGTAACATCAACTGAAGAGGAGAATGAGAAAGACGTACCAAAAGGAAATTCTGTCAAGAGTACGTTTTTCCTACCCTATGGTTCTTTTCCATTTCTTGCATTGTTGCTCTCAGTTTGGCAAATGTTGGTCGATTCATTGGACTTTCCTGCCAGCATTGCAGCATCACCTGATACCTAAAGACAAATACAGGGTAAAGAAGAAAGACGAGTTGGTTAAAAACTATGTTATAATTTGCCTTTTTTGTTGTGTACTTTAGGTCGGCTTGCTTCACCCTTCATTACTCATAAACAGTGGGATTCAACACTCACAGTTTGCTGTCCACGTGTTGTGGTTTTGGCATCCGGTATCCCTCTTGAAGTTTATTAGCAATTTGACGACCATGAATATCCGGGTACGGAGTTCCACCTAGAATGAGAGTAACATGATAATGCAAAGACATACTGCAAGATATTCATACAATTACTTCACTAATCAATGTGGTTCATGAATCTGTAGCATTGAATAATTCAATAAGTAACTTACCCACCGTAAGTATCTCGTAAAGAACAACACCATAGCTCCAACTGCAGCAAGAATGTGTAATGGTTTAGTATTCAATTGTTGATTTCATTTGAACTGTATTGCTGTTTGTTGGTGAAATTTTATTTTAATTAATTTTTGAGGACATTCGTTAAGGTACATGTAGCGTTTAGCCAGCTGGAGCTCAATTAAGAGCAATTCTCCGAGAAAGTGAAGCAAAGTTGGAATGAAAATTTTAAACCCCCCTTCATTTTTACCTCATGGTATGTATGTCATACCATGAGGTATAGAAATGGTTGGATTTGTCACTCCATTCCCGTTAGACAATTAATTTATGCATTAAATCTGCATTAAATGGGAATTAAACAGATTCTCCCCTATCTTCCCTGCTAGGTTTGGTTTCGTCCACAAAGTCGTGCAATTGTTTTATGTTCACATATCATGTGGAGGGAGGGGGTGAGACAAAGCGGCAGCACATGTTAACAAAATGGCGTCTGTTGTGTTGAGGCCGACGCAAAGATTGTCAAGGCGGGTTTTCGTTCCTTTCGCTCCATCTTTGATCAAAATACACTTTTGAACATCTCGCAAACGAACAGGAAATGTGTTCAAGAATGCTCGAGGGCAAAGAAATGAGTTTTAAAGTCTTAAAAGTGACGATGTCTCCAATTTGGACGACAAGTAATCGATCAGTCGTAACAAGAGTGCACAAAACGAACTATTCGGAATGAACGCTTCATGGTCTGGGGAAAGGACAGCAATTCATGGAATAATCAGATAATTACCACATACCATGAGGTAGCTCGAAGGAGCCTTTGATTTGTGTGGAGGTAGTTTACCTGGGGGGATGAACCATATTCGAAATTTCTCCGAAAGTACTCTTTCCCAAAAAACCAAATTAACAGCAGAACTTACATAGATATTGAAGTTTCTAAATATCATAGAATCTAATCGGGGAAAATTATATTTTGGCCATGGGTGTTGAAGAAATCCGAGACAAGTTGCAAACAATTGCAAAATTGGAAATTTTGAGGGCTTTCTTATTTGGCTCAAACAGGCTTTAGATAGAAAATATCAGCTGCAGAAGTATTTTCCATCATCCTATCTGTTATCTACATTCGCTTGATTAGGTTTTGGTTGAAGAATTTGACGAAATATAAATTGAAACAAGGCCTACCTTGCAACTTTTAGATGTTTCTTCAGGATTCTTTTGTCGTATAGTAGGTGTCTTTCTTCAGTTCGCTCGCTCCATTTTCTTGACCAAATCTTGCACAGACTTTAGCGGAAAGGTCAAATCTAGCTGGCCAGTCTCACCGAACATCTAATTGTAGACCACAGATGATGATGCATTAACCCGAATAAAGAACAGTGGAACAGGTCAAACACAGTCTTCTGTCAAGTATCGAAATAATTCATCGATACAATCCATCCAGTAAGTTAAATAGATGCATCAAGATCACAGCTAAGCAAATGCATGTCTGCGACGATTCTGAATCAACTCTTTGGCTAAATCGAGCCGTACATTCCGTGGTGCATGGTTGAGAAGCGAAGAAATTGTTGTTTACGAGCAAACGTATGTAGACCGGAAATGCGGGTAGGTACGTGGTCTAAGCATCGTGTATGGCTATGGAGAGCAATGTATGCCATATATTCACTAACGGGGAACCACTATATGATGCTTACACCACGTACCTACCGAAATACGAAAAGCAAAACTGCTGACCGGTGTACTTTTAAAATGCAATTTTCGTTCTTTTCGTTTGTTTGTTTTTGTAGCTTCAGATAAAGCGACATTATCGAAATGGCATTGTCCCTTCTTTAGGTATTTTTGGTACAATGTATCATTGATAGAGGGATAAGGACGACTTTTGATCCACTTTTATGACTGTTTGACAGTGGTGAATGAAGAGGACAAAATGGAAAAGCGCTTCACCGATCGTTTTAAGCAACTTAATATTTCAGTGTGTCCACATAGGCCACCCATGTTTCCTGGGTTTGTTTATTTTTTTGATTCATTGTTTATTGGATATTTATGATGGCCTGCATGAAAGATGCGTCGCTGATCTGGGGCATTAGCGTACACATTAGAAGTTAAGAAATTGGAATTTTCGATCCCCCTCTCCTCCTCCTGTTCATTGATTTATTTATTTCTTTGTTTGTTGTTGTTGTTATTGCTCGTTTGTTTGCTGTTTTTGTTTTCTTGGTGAGGGGAGAGGTGATCGGAAGTAAATTTGTACCGTCGATCAAAAACACCGTAAGGGAAATTTGCATATCGTCGTGCGAAGGAAAATATCCTGATCGGGACAGTGGAAAGTTGTTCTATTTCAAATCCCAAAAAGGATATGTTTGTGAGTGCCGTGGAAACAATATCAAACTCAGTGAATGTCAAAGAGATATTTCTAGGCACGTACAAGCCTACGGACTTGGTATAAACCGTGATGAAATCAGCGACGAAATGGATCTAATTCTTTGCCGTGCAGGTAAATACATGTAACATTTCATCTGCGAATTTTTCAGTCTCTTGTCGCGAATAGTTTATGATAACTGAAGTTGTAATTGCATTTTCACAGTCTATAAAACAATCTTTTTGTTTTTGGGTGCAGCTATTATGATCAATTTTCACCCAAGCTTCGGTTCAGCTTCATTGACTTTGACTTGTTTTTAGATTTATGTTATGATGCATATTCTCAGCATTTGTGTAAAGGATATTCGTGTATGGTACATTGTTCTTGCGCTGTTGCTAAGTCTGTTTGCTTCAAGGTATTGGATATGCCTAAACGCATACATTTTTACTAGGGTTTCTTGATGTTGATCACGATGTGGCAAGCTCGCTTTACATTTGTCAACATCACCGAGATTGTCTGGGGATTTACTGGAGGGACCGGTGCAAAAACTGTACCACCTGAAGTGGCACAACACAAGATTGCAAAAGTGAAGGGGGACCGCAGCTGCTTGGTAAAAGACCAACCCCAGTATATCAAGAAGATAACAGGACAACTCATCCCCGTTGAAAGTTTCCTATATTTTCTTAATAAACAGGTTTTGTATTTCCAAAACAATTACCCGTGCCCATCTCAAGGATGGTCAAATTTCCTGAAGGGAAGATAAGGATCAGAGGAAAAAAACACAATTCCTCGTTTCCTCTAACAGATATTCATCTCAAAATATAAAGCGAAATATGCCCCAAAAATAATTCAGACGTAAGGCTCTGTGTAACGAGGTTCCGTATAAAAGTAATTATCCTGAGATGTTGGCATATTTAGATAATCACGTAAGGGAGATAGGCGGTGAAATATGGTGGCGAGGGGAGGGGAGAGGGTAGATGCTTAATAGAGGGAGGATCTTATTTCAATTTTATATGCCATAGAGGTGGTCTTATTAAAAGTGGGAGTTTATTAGAACGAGGGATCCCAATCAAGGAAATAGTATACACGCAATATCTAGGAGGGAGAAATGGGTGTGTGTGTGTGTGTGTGTGTGTGTGTGTATGTGTGTAAGTATGTATGTGTGTATGTGTGTGTGTATGTGTGTGTGTGTGTGTGAGGGGGGAGAGGGGCGTGGACGGTTGTTAGACATTATTTCTAAAGCATACTTTACGCTA
Source organism: Ricordea florida (assembly GCA_949710005.1). Classification (NCBI taxonomy): domain Eukaryota; kingdom Metazoa; phylum Cnidaria; class Anthozoa; order Corallimorpharia; family Ricordeidae; genus Ricordea; species Ricordea florida. The sequence continues at coordinate 17,225,628 of OX453274.1, read as the reverse complement.
CGTACCATAGTTTTTTCATGATGTAAGCAAATTAATTCAACCTTTGAAAGACTCTTACTTGAAAAATGAATCATTTGAGTGGTTTTCCTCCGTTTCAGCGGTCTGTAGAGAGTGCAGAAGGCATCTTGCCACATACAAACGACAAGAACGACCACAGGTCATTGTATTTGACAGCGGTTATGATTATTTTAGCTCTTTCAACTGCCTCTATAGAGGTAGCCGTAGTCCACAGGCCTTACTAAACTGGATCACGTTTATGTAAGAGAGGATACCATTTATCATCTCTTCGTTTAGCTACAGTACATCCAGTGGTACTGAAATATGTTCAGACCTTCGTTAACGACAAATGATGTGGAGGCTTGAATGAGAACAAGGAAGTTACTTTTTCTAAGAACTCTTGGACGTTCGAACTCTGTCTGTCTATGCAGGTATGCAAAAAAAAAAAAAAAGAAAAGAAAATTCACACTGTGCGTGTCAAAAATGCAGATTGCACATGTACCTATTCAACGAAAGACAAAATTCAACGTGGGGCCCTGTGGTACGTATGAATCCGAGTCAGACCTTGCAACCAAACATTTTAACCCTGTTCCCAGTTTCCCAGTGTATGAGATTGCTCAACGTTCAATTTTTCTTTGATGCTTCGGGTTTTTGGTTTTCGTCTTTTTCGGGGGGGGGGGGGGCACTTTCTTCACCATTAGCATTGTAAAACAAACCCATTAATAGAGGATATCATCGCACTTACATCTGGTGTTACATATCATTACATTGTGTTACATCCGGTCAGCAGTCGTGCTTCTTGGACTTCCGGCCCACGCGTACATTTTATTTACCATTCTTGGATTATCGACTGTCGCAATATCTGACTCGATTTTAGCCAAAGACGTTACTTTGGATTGTTCAAAGGTCTGCTTTTGCTTTGTACATTGATCTCGACACATTTAATTTACCTTCTGGTTGGATAATATTGATAATTTAAATGCTTGACGAGTATTATGACCATGTTTTGAATTGGTTAACTATTCTCTGCCAAGTGTATGCGGGCTACATGTATCATCATCTCTGGTCTGAAACATGGCAAACTGGATATTCGATGGGAGTAACCGGTAGATTAGAGTCTGCGCTAGATTTGGTCAAGAAAATGGAGCGAGCGAAGGAGAGACTGGAGAGAACCACGCGACGAAAGCATCCTGATAAATGATAAAAGATACTTTTGAAGCTGATTTTCTCCCTCTAAAGTCTGTTTGAGCCAAATAGTAGCGCCCTCAAAATTACCAATTTTGCAATGTCTTTCAATCTGCCGCCGGTGTCTTCAGCGCCCACGGCCAGAATATAATTTAGAAATGTCAATATCTGTGTAATCTCTAATTTGGTTTATGTGGAAAGAGTACTTTCAGAGAAACTACGAATATCGTTGTGCTTGTTTTTCCTACTTGTCTAAATGGCTGACAGAAAACATAGTAAGACGATCATTTTCTTCTTGTTTTAAAAACCCCGAAATATTTCAACGGCAAATTTTATAAACTGGAAGAGTGGCTCTACCATTTGTACGAATTTCATTTGAATTGGTTCTCATGCACCCGAGAACCAGACTCTTTTTTACTTTTTGAGAGTGAAACTTTTGTTCAAAACATAGTCCTGAGGCCGTCGTCATCTAGTGCGGTTACCATGGCAACGATACATCTGCTGATCCAAATATGGGTGTTCTTGTTTATCGCCCAAGGTAACCTACCTCCAAACAAAAATTGAAGGGGGGTTAAAAATTTTAATTGTCAACTTTGCTTCACTTTCTCGGAGAATTGCTCTTAAGTAGTTATTTCTAAATCACATTTAACCGTCATTACCTCGAATCTGATTGGTTGAGAGCATACAGATAATTTTCGGCAGTCCGGGTACTTCATAATAGTTAATGAAATACTTTGTAGCTGCTTCTGTATTTAGTATCGGGTTTAGTCGCAGTCGATTAAAGCTCTGGTACTATATAAGAGACAAGATAAATATTCTCTTTCAAAATAATGATTCAAATATACAAAAAGGCATTATCGTTCTTTAGTTATGTGTCAGTTATTGTGGACAATCCGCAGATGAAAACAAGTGTTAAATTCAGTTTTCCTATGATGTAACCTATCAAGTATATGTTATCTGCCACAGCCCACAGCTTCGGCGGCAGATAACGCAGACCTTATTCTCAATTTAACAAATCGAGTGTGGTTTACCGTTGTCTGTACTCTTATCGGCAACGGGTATGCGTCATCACAGTGGTCAAAATGTTGTCGACTCACGAGGCGCATGCCGCCAAGTGAGTCCACAACAAATTTTGACCACTCTGATGACTCATATCGTTGTCGATAAGAGTACAGACAACGCTTAACCACATTCGATTTGTTTTTTACCACAATATCAACGTCAAAGAAAATGTTGTTTTAGAGCCATACCAAGATCGTGACAAAAAGAAAGAGCAAGCGTTTTCTATAACTTTCGCGCTATCTGATTGCTTTTTCTTTCCAAAATGAGCGTTTCTGATAAGCTATTGCATTACGTGACACATTGACGCGAGAAGCGTTGTCTGGACTCTTATCGACAACGGCAAATTAGCCAATCAGATTGCAAGATTAGAAGCAATTGTGGTAAAAACAATAATCTACAATATCAGGTTCAGCCTTTCGTAATGATTATTGATGAGACTTAGCAATACAAAATTACTATAAACGAATTGTTAATGCAGAGAAGAGGTGTTAAATGCAACATTATGACTTGTATAGGTAATCGCATGGGGCCGAGTAAAATTAAGGATTAATATCATGTGCGTTTTCAGAAATTGCTGAAATTTCAGCAACTTCTGAAAACACAAGTGATATTAATCCTAAATTTTACGAGGGCCCATTGCGATTACTTGTTAATGAAATAGAGGGGAAAATTACTGAATTACTGCGCTCTTGATTAATCAGTCACTAATTAATCCGAAGCCCTCAGACTCTTCTAAATTTGCTTGGAAGTTTCTTTTATTCGCCCACTCTTCTTGTTTTCATTTTCGCTCTTGTCTTTTGATTCTTCGATATATTCCTCGTCAACTATCTCGAAAAGAAACGCCATTGTTACAAAAGAATTTTAGAGAAGTTTGGAGCCATTCTTTTGGTGGAACCACCAATAGCATGGCTCCAAACTTCTCTATATAAATTGAACGTAACCCACAATCCTCTCATTCGCTCCGACGAAGGGCTAACGCTCGAAACGTCAGCACCTCCCTTTTACCTTACGGTGGTATAACTTACTTAATCAACTCGTTTGACTTACCCATTTTCTATTGCTATGCAACCTGAGGACCAATCGTAAGCGAGTAATTTTGCCCTCTTCACAAGCAAAATTTAAGAAAAAATACTCTCTGCATTGACCAATCAGCATTCAGTAATTTTGCCCTCTATTATTATATCTGAAATTGAGCTGGAAATCGGTTTCCGTTAAAATAAGATAGCATTTTCTTGATCTTGTGATTGTTTTTCCAAAATGCACAAAACCAAATAATATTCAAACTTTTGTTAGTCCATGGGCCAAGTAGCTAAAAATGACGGATCGTTACCACTTGGTGTGACAAAGGCCACTATATATCAAATTAAAGCTAATCATGTGCAGATTTCAAAAAAACATGATGACAATGTTGTCAGACTAGCTTAAGGGTGTCATGTGACCTTGAATTTTGCATAATTAGCATAAATCGATAATATACTAAAGTGTGGCTTTTAGCATGTATTTCTGTACATTCCGCATTAAATAAAGCGGGCACAGATAAAAGGCTCTATACGGATAAAGAATAAAGGCAAAATAGTGCAAAATACTCACACGTCACTCTGTGTAGTGTACGTTCCATACAACAGAGCCTCGTACGCTGTCCACTTTACTGGCAGACGGCCCTAAAAATAAAGAGGAAACAAAGATAATTTGAATTAATACTGAACTTTATTATAAGGCTACAATAGTACGCGCGCTCGGATTGGCTGTTGAGCGGGCAAGATTCTCTTACAATGACCGGATATTATGTAAGTAAAAAAAAGAAACTGTTTAAAAAACTGTTTCTTCTGTCACTTCTGGTTTCGATCGCATGGTCAGGCGTGTTTCGGTGCAGTGAACATGACCCCGAGTGACCTCTTGGGCGCGCAAGCGGGTATTGAAAAACCCTTTCGTTTTTTCCAGTGCCAAAAAAGCATTATAATAAATAACTTATTTACCTTGTCCTTTCGGTCATTACAAGGAAATCTCAGACTTCGGGTTTGACGTATTAAGCTCGTTATCGCTCGGTCAATAAATCAAGCCCTTGTCCGACATTTCCCTGTAATGACCTCACCTTCGGTTACTTAGTGGTTTTTATCCGATGAACTTTAAGGAATCAAGTATTGATTTACCCTACTCTTCCTGGTGTAAATGTCGTCCTGCTCTACATCTCTTGACATTCCAAAATCAGTCACTTTACACTTCTCACCTTCACCAACAAGAACATTCCGGGCTGCTAAGTCTCGATGGATTATCTATAGAAGAGTGTTCATAAATTAAATTCGTTGTTCTTATATTTCTCATAGTCCGTATAAAGCCGTCAACTTCACCTAGGAGTAATTGCAAGATGGATGATGCTTCATGCACATAAACGTTCACAGAGTAAGATACATGGTCTAGATACTTAAATTCTCCTTTCTGCAACATGATTTATATTGAAGAACTTTCTCCGGGGAAAGGCAGGAATGGAGAAGGAAATACATGAAAGTACCACATTTATGACTCTTTAAATTACCAGCAAGACTAGTAATAGCCACTACTAAATGCAGAGAGGAGGGAAAAACGCCAACTCACCTATACTATGGGTTGTGTTAATTAACGTAAGCATTCTGTGTGGTATGAATTAGGCAGAGAAGTGAACTTGACCAGAGTAATGGACACAAGTAAATCGTTTTGTGCCTTACATTTTCTTAACGTGACGCGATAGACCTTTAGGTATTAACGGTTTATAAGTAAAGCAATAAGTGACATGGTCATCATTAGTTATTTATATACCTTTCTGGAGGATAAATAACACATTCCATCAGCAATTTGCCAGGCAAACTTCAAAAGCTGCTCAGCTGTTAAACTCGTTTGTGGCTTTACATCCGGGTCTTTAAAATAGGTGTCATTGAGCCCTCGACTCTTCCTCAAGTAGCCCAGCAGATCACCGTACGGCACATACTCAATGAGAACGAGCAATGGATCTGAAACCAACATTAAATCGAGAGAAGATTTTTCTGCAACACTTAATGCATCAATTGTTAAAGGGCCGATGATTGACTGTTTGTCAAGTATCAGATTGTGTGTTGTTTCTCAATTCATCATCAGAGTCAACTTACCAGATTCTGTTACGCAGCCAATGAACTTGATAACATGAGGATGAGGCTTCAGGTTTTTCATGAATTCCAGTTCTGACAATAGGTCCTTTCTGTCTGACTCAGGAGCATCCGCTGATCAACAGATAAAATAACTTGAAATAAAATAAAATAAAATAAAATATATTTACCTAAAGCGTATCTTGGAAAAAATAAACTTTGGTAGGCAGAAACAACATTAAAGGAAAATCACGTAGAACATCAAGGACCTTGTCTTACATATTCAGAATCAGCAAACAGAGAGCTGAAGAAAAGGTGTATTAAGAAATTTTTAAAGGCGATTTTGGGTAGTAGGGAAGAAGGAACAGCTGTTGATAAACGTGACAATGCAGATATGATCGGAGTGAGTTTTTAATGTTTTGTGTATTAAGCTAATGAATTGACGAAACCAAGGTAATATCAGAGACAAAGAATCGGTATTTCATGTACATGTACCTTTTAACATTTTTACCGCCACTGTTGTTTTCTGATGATTCCCACTTATGTTCCAAGCAGTTGCCTTGGCAACTTGAGAAAATGCTCCTTTACCGATAACTTTAACAATATTGACTTGTTCACGTTTTATTTCCCAGCTTCTTGTTGAAGGGTGAAGCGGCATGTAATCTCCTTTGGTTGGAATTTCGTAAGTTGCGTTGTCAGGCTTTGCCCCTCTTCCAGTCTCTATCCTTAAGGGATTCTGTAAAGTGAGACCAACTTTATTCGAGTCCATATCATCTTTGTTTATTCCATATTTATCACAACAGATTCTACTTGAAAACTTCATGTAGTCTGATATCTATTTTCAGTTGTAGTGGAGTGTGTTTTCCAGCGCTAAGGCCTGAGACTCAAACATTGCCCGGGAGAAAAATTCTGAATTTAAGATTCTGTTTGAACAGAGTACTGCAAGGACAAAACCTAAAAGAAAGTTAATTTCAGCACATAGCTAGGGAATAAACAAAGAGTTCTTATTTACAGCAGTCCCTACATCCAACATAGCTGCTCGTACAGTTATTTTATCAGGGACTCTTTGCATATTTGTTGAATTTACCATTCCAAATTAGTTGTATATAAACATGGCCTGAAACAATTTACCATGGCTGTAGAGTCTTTGCATCGCGAACATGTTCTTCTGCAATGGAAAGGAAACGAAACTAATATAGTCAGTGTGGCAAGCTGTTAGGTACCACGCAAAAGTCCCTTAAAGGCGATCGGTATACAAAAATATTATTAAAGATATCTGCATGGGTTACAATTAGTAACTAATTTAGAAATCCGTCCGGTTTTTCCGTTTTTAAGTTCGTTTTTTTTGTGCGTGTAAGATTGCAAATATGAACGATGTCCACCTTCCCTACTGGTACTCTGATCGATATTTCTTTTGTCCCCATAGTCAATTCTTTGAAAATATTTGACAGTATTTATGGCGTACTTGAAAGCCAATTTTAATCAGTGTAACTTCAGGTGCCATGAGTCGTTTTACGATGCCGTCATTTAGCATCGCAATACTCCGGCATATACTCCATGAAATAAGGCGGGTAGGACGAAAAGGTTGTTAAAGATAATCAGTTGTCAAAAATTGTTTATGATTCCATGATTGCTTGCAATAACAATAAACTGTCAAGTGTTCGAGTGACTGTCAAACATCTCTGTATAATTCAGTTGAAGAAGGTTTTTCATAAAAATGTACTAAGCAATGTTGTTATGTTGACACTAATTAAGCTGCAAAGTACCCTCTATTTTTTAATTTAAGTTAATAACAAGAGCCCATTCCAATAAACAGTTATTATGAGCTACTATTAACTCACCGTAGCTACACTAATCTGAGTCCTAAGTATGCCATGAAGGAAATTACATATGGAGCATAATATAAAATGAAGACTTGATCACTCCAGAAGCTGAGTTTAAAGAATGTGAGGCTTGTTCTTACAGCCTATTTAATTGCTACCATGAATCGAAACCCTATTTAGGAGCCCCCCAGCCCCCGCCGAGGCCCCCAGTCGTATTTCCGAAAACGGGGGTTTTTCTCAAAGTAGGGTCCGCCCTCCCCCCTGGCGGGCCCTAGTTGATTACCCCGCGGCAACCTAGAGCGGCACAGCTGTGCCGTTACGTCATAACGGACCCTTTCTTTTATCGTCGTCAGATGGAACTGCCTTCGGGCCTCCGAGGCAACCGAGGTGCTATGGGTCCTTTTCATTTTCGCAAATTCCGCCTGAACGAATTTTCGGAGGGGGAACACTAACTAGAAGATTAAACGCATGAACTGTTTGGATTTCAGAGCTCCGATTACTATATCGCGATCCACGGGATTGCCAAAGCACCACGAAACTAGATTGACCGCGGTATCGACAAACGAGTCATATACCCGTTTGCCCGAGCTATCGGTGAAACCTTCGTAAATCTCGTCGATTTCTTTGCCTGACAGTTTAAGGTGCTCGAGCCTACGATAGTTGTTTTTCGTCGCCATCACTACAACGCATGACTACCTCGGACCGTTTGTTCAAAACACGGACCGAAGTTAGAAATTAACATGAGCGGCACAGCTGTGCCGTTACGTCACAACGGACCAAAATTAAGAGAAGGCCATCAAAAAGAGTGAACCAGTTGACAGGGGTTATGTCGACGGCATCGACGACCGCGAGGCCTCTATTGCCACGCATAGAGCGAAGCCCGTCTCGTTTCTCTCGAATCGAACGCTTAGTCTAACGCGAGACTGCCTAGCTTTTTTCGTACTTCCTCCCGAAGCTCTTTCTTTATTTCCTCGCGATCGCTGGCTTTTTTTGCTGCGACTTTCTCGCTCGGAACGCTGACAACACGCAGTTTTGCTTTGAACGTCTGGTATTTTTCTAGCTCACGCAAGACCAGACCGAACTCGAGATCCGACCCTTTGCCGTCGGTCAGTGCTTTCGAAACGAATTCGCTTACGGAGTTTTGCTTGCTAGAAGTCAGCGTGACTGTTTTCTCGTGTTTCGAGACCTTACGACCCAGACCCAGCGGCCAAATACGGCAGAGACACCGGCCAGCGGTCCGCCCACAATCAAACCGAATCCGGTGAGGGAAATAGCGAGGCTTGACCCAGACAACAGTACCGAAAGGCCGTCCGTGGTCACTGCAGCAGTGTGAGCGATGGTGTGTGCTCGTTTGTACCTTTTTGAGATCTGCTTATAGTGTTTGATCTCATTTTCGACAGCCGCTTGGCTGTCACAGATTTTCTGAAGCCGAAAGCTTGTCGCGTCAGGGTCTGCCTGGGGGATCGCTGGGTATAGGGGTAGAGCGGTGGGTTGCACGTCACTTACTGCAATACTAGGGTGAAAACTTTAATAGGAATCGTAACGGAAAGCCGTTAAAGTCAAACAACACGCCGTTTCCGTCTTTCACGGTTAGAGTCATTGCGTGAATATATTGCGATGGCTTACACGCGTGGAGTATTGCCGACAGTCCCTCGCTTTGGCGGTAAGTTAACTTTTCGTAGGGTCTGCCTCGTTTATCTATTTGGGCCAAGAGGGAAGAGGGCCTGCCATTATAGAGTGCTTGTTCGGGCTCTAGGATGTCGCAGTAAACGTAGTATGTGCTGGGGGAAGTCAATCGTGGGACAGAAATTTTGGCGATCTCTGTATTGTGGTACGTACTCGTGCCTAAGAGGGCTGCAAGTTCACGACTGATTTTCAAAATGTCAGCGTTCTGTGTATTTTCGATCGTAATCCCGCCGGATGGAGAATGATTGCGAACTCTCATGCGATGTTCCAAATCGAACGCTTCCTCCAACGCCCTTGACAGATTTTCGGGTGTGTAGTAAGCAGGCTCCAAATCGGTACTCTGACGCACTACTCCATTTTTCTTGAATGACATGTGTCCCCGACTTCTGAGATTATGCCACGAGTTATAGAGAGTACACGAGAGGACGGATACGAAACGCGGGGCCACGAGTGGTTTCTCGAGGTAGACTGTATGGCTACTAGAGGGGGCGTCGATCATAAGCACCACCATTTTAGAAGAGGAAATATATAGGGAAACGACAGCATAGTTCAGTTGAACGACAACATGTCCACTCCCCCCCCAGGGGATAAAGCCGCGTGGCAAAGGCTGAAAAAGCGCTTCCCCAATGCAGACACCAAACGATTCGCGTTGGAACATGAGAGCGGCGGCAATGTCCATCCAGTCTTCGTCGACGGCCCGGTAGAATCGGAGGTCTTTGATAGCGATGGGAGAGCACGAAAAGGGGTCTACTACTCCGAAAAAATGCTTACAGCGTTGGGGCTTGAACCTGGCTTCGCACTGGAGCTTCAGCTCAATCCGTCACCTAGACTCAGGGTCCCGCCTAGATCATTCGATGAAAACCCACCAGCCCTTAAGCAAATGCTCATCACCCAGGACGTGTATGTGACACCTGTGTCGGCATCGATCCAAGGCACACAACAGACGTTTCAACTCCATTTTATTCTTAGATGTCTAGGTAAAACCTGGGTGACAAAATTACAAAAAATGCGTTTTGTAATGACACAAAGCGAGAGAAACTAAACTTTACACTGTTTATACATACGTTGTTGTTCGCTCTCTGCCGTTCTGAACATCGACACCGTCCTGTGTAAATTAAGACAAACTTGAACGAAAATTTCGGGTGAAAATACAAGCGCTATAACACATCGACGCCACTTTTTTTAAAAAGCACATGGTTCTTCAATCCGCACAAGGAATGATGGGTGCAAATGGCGAAAACCGCTGGCTCAAAACAGTACTGAAGGTCCTATAACCTTAAATCGCAGCGAATAAATTACCGTCCGGAAAAGCAACAAGATTAACATAAAAGTTCCCGGTACAACACCTACCGGCAACTTCCAGACCAAATTCTGGGACGTCTTCACCAACGTCCAAATAAAGCATATCACATCAGCAGAATCACGTCAATGGCTTGCGGGACCCGACATGGGCCACTGGCCGCAACATCTACATTTCGCTGTATGGTGCGCGACAGCAGGCTGCGGAAACTCTCACCAATTACTCGAGTCGGATGACACCGATAGTAGCCTCGACATGCCGCCCATGGTCCGCGGCGGCCTACGGTTCCACGTCTATTTCACGGTGCGGCGGATACTGCATGAGCTGTGCGGCATACAATCCGTTCTGGCCCTCCCAGGCGACCCATCCTTCTCGCAGACGAGAAACAACTACGACAAGGCCTCTTACAAACGGCTGTGTGACGAGTTCGGTATCCCGGCGTCTAGTGACTTCCGGTTTACTGCGGGTGAGAACCACGGCTTAGGGAGCGTCTGGAATGAAACACCGAGATTCGGGCTCCAAAAATTGCACGGAGCACTATACCCACAGGACACGTATCGGTTCCCGGATGAGAAGTACCATGGAAAATCGGTTCTGCCTGGCCACGGCGGTACGATAGTCTTCATTCGAAACGTCCTTCCGTTGGTCGACAGACAGTGAGACTGTTTCGCTCCGGATCGCAGCCGTGGTGGGCTTACGAAAGCTGCCGTCACTAGGCTGAATCGGTCCATCGAGGCGTACGTTTACGCCATCCTAGGTTCCCAAGTCCAGGTCCGTTCGTCGATTCTCGGTGACTCTTGCGTAGCCCTAGAGGCACAGCAAGTCTTCGGCAAGCTCGTCGAGGACTCCATCGCACTTCCGGATATAGGCAAGAGCGTTCAGCACTTTCAGCTTGCTATCCAAGAAGCAAAAGTGCGGCTCAACCTCGCCATCAGCCCAGGTACATGGCTACTCCCAGCCCGGATGCTCCTTAACACCGAAAGCGTCCAACCATACAATAACGCGATCACGCACGCTAGCAACACGGAAGTCAACCTCGATTCTAAGACAGTGGGTGTGCATGACATGGAGAGGAGGCCCGTGAAAAACGCACCGACCAATCCATATCACGACCCCAAGTCTGAAAACAAATCAATCCGCGCCGCCAACCCCATCCACGCCGCCAACCCCGTCACACGAGGCTCAAAAAATAGCCATAAAAACCGCGGCGGCACTGGGAGTCTTCATCGCCTCGAGGTATCTAATTTGACCTCTTTGTCGCGCGGTCGATCAGATAGGGGCCACTGCTAGAATGAGAAGCCAATCGTGCTCGGCCAGAAACCCAACAGCTTCTCCCGCCGCACGGAACACGAAGCTCGCTATCAAGCCGAGAAGACCCGGGAGCACTCCCGCTATTTTTTTGCCGAGTTCCTTCAGGCCCTGCGCCATAGCGGAAGCCGTTTCCTGGAATCCTCTCGCCACGATCGTACCGATTACAGCCCCGACGGCGAGCGCTACAGCTGTAACAGTGAATCCGTATCGTTCGAATAGGCGTTTTAGCCGTTCGCGCAGTGGGAGGCCCTCCTCTAGCCTCTCTTGTTCCCTTTCGAACTCTTCGCGCCGCTCGGTGTCCTCCAATACTGTTTCACGCGCGCTCTTTCGTTCAGTTTCGCTGGCTGTGGTGGGGTCGTTCGCCACCTCCCTATTTTCTGCTATCTTCCTATCCAGCTCGCTGATCTCCCGGTCATTTTGTTTCATGAGTGCCTCACGGGTAGGAGTCCCAGAGCATCCTTAATCTCCTTGGGGAGCCCTTTATTGACCATATACTCTTTAGTAGCCCTGTCTTCGTTTAAGAGGGGGTATCTTGTTGTCTTACCAAACATGGTGACCTGAAGTCTTCCCTTCTCACTGTAAGAAGCTCGAACCATTGAGCTGGCTTTGGGGAACTTGGATTTTAACTCTTTCTCGGCACTTTCGTAGACTTTTTCCCGGAGGGTCTCTGCCGTGGATGTCCCTTTTCCGGGGTCTTCTATGAACGAAGTATCTGCCGTGGCTCTGTCTCTTTCGCGGCATTCGACCGAAGTCGTCGTCCTGCGTCGCTCACCGAGCGGTTCCAGTGGGATGCTTGGGTCGCCTGTGATCAGTGGTCGTCTGGGGTCGTCATCGCCATCGTCATCACCGTCGTCGTCATCGTGTGGTGTTGTATGGGGGTCTTTGAAATCCCAGCCAGGCGTATCACCCATGCTTAGTCTAACTCCCTATTAGACATGTTTAACATAGCGATATCCGACCAAGTCACAATGTCAGTCACTACGAAACTTGATCTCGGCCATGCACGAAAAACGCCTAGGGCGATGAAGGGCGAAAGGACGAGGCACCGGGTTACACACAACCCATTCAGGGTCTCACCAGGAGAAACCGTCTATGTTTCTGTACAACGGCTCGAGGGGGTCGTAATAGTCCCTGAAAGTATGGCCCTGGTCTTCGACCTTGTGGTCAGCGGGGACGCGAACAACAGCGTTGTCAACAATGTCTCTCGCGCTCTCGTGAACCGCTTCACCTTGAAGTTCGCGGGCGAGGTGCTCCAGGACACCAACAGGTTCGACCTCTACAGCACCTTCGCCGTTGTCTTTCTGACGGGGAAAGAGCAGCAGGACAGGATCCTCAAAGGGATCCAAGCAGCAAACTTGAATAAGCTAAGGTCAGGGGCAGGAGACGCCAAGGCCGACAACAAAGCAGAAAATGCATTTAATGGCATCTACGGCACGAAGTATCGTATCCCGCTCGATCATGAGATATTGCGCGATCATGGGGCGTTCTACCCAAGGGCCCTAGCTGAATCCCTCACCTTCAAGATAACGTTAGCCCCCGCTTGCCAAGTTGTTGTTGGAAAGGATCCTGCTTCCTTGGGGTATGGGTTGACCAACCTCGAGATGGAGTGCGAAGTAGTTCGGAATGGAGACCTTGTAAGCGAATCAAAAACCATCCTTCAAACAGGAAAGACGTTCTTCTATGACCACGTCACTCACTACGATCACTACGATACTTTCACAGTGAGCAAGGGAGCCGACAATAAATGTGCCTGGCCGGTCGTTGAAGGGCATATGTATTCTCTTTATCGAGCCTTATGCCGCAGGAGCACGCAGGGATATACTTGGTTTATACTTTTGTTTCAAGTCGTCAAGTTCTTGCCTCAAGTTCTTGCCTCAAGTTCTTGCCTCAAGTCGTCAAGTTCTTCCATACGCCTATTTGTATTCTGGATATTTCTAAGGATAACATGCTAGGATGGAAGAGCCTACTGAAACAGTCGCCAAGCAGGAGGAACAGCGTATTACATCCGAGGTCCCCGGCTACTGATAGCCGGCTATCCAAGCTGCTACCGGCACCGCACTCAGCGACGTATAATCTCAGAAGGACGCGCAGGTATAACCTTCCTCGTTTCCGTACGGAGCGTTTTAAAAAGTCATTTATCCCTCAGATGTGTATGCTTTTAGACTGTTAGATATTTAGAATAGTTGCTATTAGTCTTATTATTAGATAATTATTATTATTATTAGATAATTATTATTATTATTAGAATTGCTTTCTTTTCTATATATACAATTTTTTTTCCTTGTAAATAAGGCATTGTATTTTTATTCAAAATTGTAAATAACGCAATTCAGCCTTTGGCTGCAACGTTATATTTTAAGAGTGGCTGTCTGTAAGGATCGAGAATCGGCGGTCAGCGACCCATTTGGCGAATCCCTGATATTTTGCCCAAAGTTAGCCTTGGGTAGACTATTTTCAAAAATCATATTCAAAAGTTCCAACGATTTTGTTTACTTAAGAAATTTGAGAAAAATTAAAAGTGCGGTCAAAATGCGGTCAAAGTGCGGTTTTTTGGTTGATCAAAAAGGTGCGATGATGAACTTCCGCCGAAGTCTTAAAATGAAATCAGTTGACCTCAAAATGAAAAGAATTTCAAAGCAATCAATCTTCTACACTACCAATGTTTTAATCTTTTCAAATATGATAGTACAATGGTTTTTCAGGCCATTTAGAAAACATCTTCGGAGACCGCTTTCGATGGCGGCAAAATGTAGCTAATATTCATCAGGGTAAAAATGTTCTTGGTATGTCAGTTTTTAACAATTAAGCATTGCAGAGCTAAAAAATAGGTCTTAACGATTTACCAAGTAAAGTTTCAAGGTCGAACTCGGAAAGCTTCCCTTCGAAGGAATCGAAACTCTGAGCAATATCGCACAAAAATGGCTCTGGATTTATAACAAACATCTAACATTGTAGTTACAATCACTTGCGTTAAAATATCAAACTAAATTTCCCTTTGACAATTTTAAGTTTGCCGCTTATAGAAATATCCAAGAGCTCATAGGAGACACATCCAGTGCTTTGAACAGATCAGTTTGATGTAGATAGTCCACTTCGATTATCGCAAGGTATTAATGTAAACAAACGTGATAAATCAGTTAAACCAGCCGCCTTTTTGTCAAATTATCCATGCATCCAGGACGTTTTCCTAGACATTTATCGTTCTGGAAGGTTTCTTGAATGAAATAGTAATTGTGTGACTTTAAAAAAACGAAGTTAGTTTGCTGGAAAGACCGTTGAAATTTTGGAAATAATTAGTTATTATCGCGACAATAATAATAACCGGCAAAGTGCCACATCATAGCTTTTGGCGGTATTTAATCATACAGGCAGAAACAATGTTGCGGAAAGTCATTTTCCCCTACAGGGAGAGTTTGAATCCACGTTAGTTTTCACAATTTCAAACAGTTTTTGTTTTTAGTATCTGAAACACGTGAGGCTACATGTGTTAAGAAATCGAAACAAACGACATTCTGTCAGAATAGACCGTGTGTTGATATTCGAGTCCAGTAAATGTAACGCAAATCTCAGTTACCCTCTCCCTTGCTTGTGCAGGAATTTTTTTTTCAGGTGAACCCCTCTGCACGAATTTTTTTTACTACGTGTGAAAAAGTCACAATTGGACCTTCCTTCTGCATGAACTTTTTTTTTTACCTTCTTCTTTGCATGAATTTTTTTCCCCACCCCCCCCCCCCCCCCCATCACTTTTCTAATGGTCCGTCCCTTAGTTCCTGTCGAGGCGGCTCTGATCGCAATATTCTCATTACGTAAGTGGCTTTAGTTCAACCCCAAAACAGTTCCCTTCATTTTCATAGCTTAAAAAACCTAAAAGGTACTGCTACAGCTGCGGTCGAACACTTGGCGATACCACTCCACAGATTTCATCCCTAAAAGGTACTAACCTAAGAGAGAGAACCTGGGAACGAGGTTGTAAAAGGTACAAATAGAACCTTGGCAATTTTTTGAGGGAGTACCCCTTCCCCCCGTTTTCAACCCGTTTTATCAAACTGGTTGTCGCTAAAACACTTCCAGGAAGCTATTAATAAAAGAGTTACTTTCGGCATGTGCACGTTTTTGTTATTTCCTCTAAGAGTGCCAAGTATGGAGCCTTCTTGCGCACAGGCAGGACAGGTGCATCAAGGCCGAGATCCTCGCACAAGCGCTGAAGCATCAGTAGCTTGAGGACTTTCAAGTTACCACTGAGCGCCATCTCACACAGGTTGTACTGATCGTATACCAGAAGATGGTTGAGCTGAATGGTTTCAACGACCTTTTTCGCTGCACTAAAGTTAGCTTTCTCTTGAGATGCCCGGATATCGGCTTCATCTACTGGGTCCTTTTGCCGTAGTGTAGCGCTTTGCCTTGAGAAGAAGGACGCAATCTGCAAGCTGGTTAGGAATTCTGAGGACTGGAAAATTCGCACACTATCTGCTCCACGGGCGCGTCGCATTTCCCTCGCCACAACCTCGGCGTCAAGCTTGCTGCTCGTTGTTTGACCGATAGAGAATTTCGCCAGTAAGTAAGACTTTTGCTTTTCGCTGAATCTATACGCCTTCTTTGCTGCTCTGAGGGCCCATCCCTCATTTGCTACAAAGTGACCAGATGGCTCGGCGACAGTTGCTGATGTTGAAGCTGTCTGTCAAACCTGTTTTTCAGATTTACATCGGAAGGAAGTAAAATCTCCTTCGGAGAATGATTTCTGAAGTACTTGGTACCGAGGACCTTAAATTAATAGTGTGTTAGATTAGGATTGCTTTTCCACGTGAACTGTCTCGTTATCAGATTTTTGATTGACATTTAAGGAAATGCCCTCTTTTTAGGATTAAGTTTCGCCTTTATATTTTCGACTCTTTCTCTCGGAATGTAGTTCGTGTTTTGGATCATTGTTAAACGGTACGGTTTACCAGGGAAAAGGTCTGGAAGTTTTTTTTTGCGATAATTTTTCACTCTAACACCAATAAAGAGTTGTTTTCTGATTTCTTTTTCAAATCATTTATTAGTTTTTAAAGTAAACATGACAGAAATAAACGCGTGTTCCTAATACATGGGTATTCATAGCTCGGTTAGTAGAGCGCTGCCGCGCTAACGTAGAGGTTATGGGTTTTCCCGTTTAAGCCAACAAAAAATTGAACAAAATGGTAATTCTTTAAATTGTTCTTACAACTGCGACAATAATCATTTCTTCATTTATCAGAACCAAGAATATTGCGTGGGAATCCAAAGGTACCTGATACACGTACTTGCAGATAATTATTGTATGGTAAGGGTCTCCAATAAAGTAAGGGTCTTACACTTTTGAGTTGCATTTTAATATAGAACTTAAATTTAGCGGCAACTCATACATTAATTCTCAATAGCTCACTTTTAGTTTTAATTCCCATACTTACTTGATGAAGATCCTGGATTGATGATTCTTCCACGACCAACACAATACGCACGCCAACAGGTAACAGATTCTGTAGTGCTAAACTCAAAATTGTTCAGTTTTGTAATGCCAGTAATAGTTTGCCCACTGTCAGGTGTTTCGATGATGGTATCAAGGGAAACAACTCTTACACCTTTCAATCCACCATGCGATAATAATGCGTCTTTAAGCTCATCGGCAGTGCAAACATCATTGCCTTCATCAATAAACGCCCTGATATGTCTTTTACAGCTTGCAGCCAGCCGGTATGCTGCCCCTTTTCCGCCTTGGGGATCGCTAAAATCTACGCGGACTACTTTTACTCCAGTGCTTGCTGCCATCTCTCTGCATGCTAGTATCGTGCCAGTGGAGTGGTCACAACCTGCGTTGTCTTGTCTGAAGTAGGCTTTGTTTATCTCAGGGTGCTCGTGCTTTAGCGTTTCCAAGACATGATGCATTATGGATGCCACAGCTGAACTCCCCTGGCTGCAGGACTGAACTGCGTGGATAAAGACTTGCCACTGTAGTTCCTCCTCCTTCCTTCTGTACACCACCGATATGTGCCATGATAACCCACGCTTGCCAAACCAGTCTGTTTGGGACTCACGGTATCTTTGAGGAAGAAACTTCATCGCCCAGTCGTTGATGATAACGACTGTCTCCTGATCAAGAGCGTCGATAGTGTCCAAACGAGCCTGGTCCTCGTAAGCCGACCTTAGCAGATGACATTTCCATGACTGGATGGCAAGCACAGAAACGTTGACTAAGAACAGGGCCTCTTCTTTGTCATCTTGCGTGGCAAACGATGCTCTTTCTACTGCAGAGGAAATGTTCTGAAGAGTTGAGTGCAGGATCTCACATTGCTTACAGCATTCTTCGTGTTTGTGGCTACACTGCTGCTGCAGATCAGGACTGGTGGAGTCACTTAAGGCAAACACACTGCAATGACTCGCAATCTCAGATGAAGAACACACGTGGACCTGTAAGATGTTTAAAACACACAGCATTTGTTGTGACAAAATAATAGTGACAATTAAAATCATTCTTTAAATTTTATACTTAAAGTCTTTGTAAAGAATGATTTAATTCTTTGCAATTACTGTATTTATTCGATCAACCGCCCTGGGCGCTTATTAAATTTTTGGACCTTGAGAGTGGGCGCTTATTCGAGGCTGGGCGCTTATTCAATTTTCACCATTTTCAGCAAGTGTAGTATTTTTAATTTTCAACAAAACAATAAATAGTAGTACCAAATGCGAAGATGTAACAAAGGAAGGTTTCTGTAAAATATTCTGAAGAAAACTCGGCCTTCGGGAAAGCCTCTTGAGTACTTATTCAATATTTTTCGGGGGGTTAGAGGGGGAAGGGGATGGGGTGGTGGTGGTCGCCTATTTTAGTTTGCGTGGGAGGAAAAGGGGTGGGCACTTTTTCGAGGCTGGGCGCTTAATGGAGGTGGGCGCTTAATGGAGGTGGGCGCTTATTCGAGGTTGGGCGCTTATTCGAAAAAATACGGTATAATTATTCTTAATTAAGCCTTACCTTAAAATCACTTTTAAGGTATAATTTTGAACCCTTAAGCAATTCCACGTACTGCAACTCCCACTCTTTCCCAAAAGCGAGCTCTCCAAGTCGGCAGACTAAATTCTCTAAGTCTTCAAATGCACGCGCACCGTCTGCGGCGACGTAGTCAAGTCCTTGGAGAGATTTTAGGACAGAGGCCTTGCATTCCTCCAATACACGAAGCATAGTGCGCTCACTGAATGGTTTAAAGCCAGTTTCTTGACAGTATTGAGCGTACTGACGTGCTATTCTTTGGGGTATCATTGTCCTTATGACGTTTGGTATCTCAACCAGCTGGCCAGAAGAGAGTTTCAACGTTTTCTGCCCAAATGGTAGATCCTGCACCAAATGCGGGCTTGTTATGTACGATAAAAAATGGTCAAGTTGCTTCAGATCAACCTTTATCCTCGGCGAAGGGCGGTGCGTTGTGGCAGCCCCGCTACCATACTGTAAGCGATGCAGGTTGGCCAAGCTATAGCGATATCTAGTTAAGCCTGGTATAAATCTTGAAATATCACTGGAGCTGGCAACGCCTGACATGATAGACAAGATCTGCCTTCTTGTCTCCCACCCTTGAGCTTTACCATATGCCTCTGCTAAGGCCTGAAGATAATTCTTGGACGTTTGTGATAATTCATCGAGTTTAAGAGCTTTGTTTATGGCAGGGGACGAGACCACCGCTTGCCAAAGAGAACCTGCATAATTAGGTGTAAGATCTTGTAGGACTAAAGAAAAGATCTCCACTGTCCTTTTGGTGTATCTCTTCTTAGTGCTCTCTCCAGCTTTATCCCATTCCATCCCTGGCTGAGTTATTGGCGGGATGTCCTTCGAAACCAGATATTCGTTCAACGTTTTGCGAGGTTCTTGCATAGTGGTTGGGGCCTCGTCACTCGTGGAAGAAACAAGACTTCCAGTATCCGGACTGAGGAACGTCTCATCGTCCCGCCCTCTTGATGATATCTCCAGCCTCTTCAGTTCAGTTGCAAGGTCATCAGACGATAACTCACTACTAGTTGATTCTGCACTTGAACGGCCTGTTTCCCCCTCTACCTGAAACGGTACAAAAGAAATGAAAAGTAAAAAAAGGATTAAAAAGGAAATGAAAGGATGAATGATGAATTTGTTTTTTGAAAGTAAAACATTTCATACCATAATTAAAAGAGCCACTTAAACGAACCTTTTACACTAGTGTTTCTTATTAGTACTTACCAACCAATGGGGCTCGGGTAACTCTTGCAGGTGCGAGACCGCGGGGACGGGCTCCACCCCACCTGAAGCAAACACTAGAGTTTGGTTGGGCATGGCCTGTTTGCTGATATACTTGTTGCATAGTTTACAAATTGCTTTAAATGGAAAAACAAAAGCAAAACAAAATGAACAGACGAACAGAAATTAATGTCAATATACTGTATAACCAAATACATTTAAAACATACATAGAAAGAAGAGAACTTCCTGCCCGCAAGACCAATCATTTTGAATGAGGACCGCACGGTGTGCTAGGATTACCCGCACCTCCAAGGCAAAAATGACCCCTGCGTAATACAAACAAGGGACACGTGATAATTAATACCTCTTAAAAGCGCCTTTCCCTCTCCTTGCACGCTCTCTCGTCTCTTGTCACTGTCTCGTGGAAGTTTCTTACTGTTTCTTTAATATAGTGCTAGCAAACTCCTTGCCTTGTGTGCCACCTTATATGTGACTCTTAACCGTAAAAAATTACCACTATCTAAGCAATCTTCGCAGAAAAGCTTGCAACTTACGTGATCCAACTGGAATAAGTGTATTCGTGGTTTTGAAAATAAACGCCGACTTCAAGCTATCCACTCGGTGGTTCCCTTTAGCAGTTGTAGTCTTATGTACCGTTAATTCTTTGGGTACTGTACACATGGTCTTCCCTGTCCTCCAGCGGATGCCAAAATCAGCCCTGTGACTTGGACAAATGCTCAAGGCATAGTGATGTTCTTCCACTGAGTAAACCCCTAGAAGGAGAATGATGTGTTTAGAATAACCACCCTCAAGTGCATGGGTAAAACGTATAATAATAATACCAAAATATTATATTTTAGGGTTGTATTTACCTGCTCTGGCTAACGGTAACTTTATTTCAGATCCTAAACCCTCATCTGCGCTAAGGTTTAAAGTCTTTAAATGGCCGGTTACATCTTTTGTACAGTCTTTGAGCGCAATACATTCCAGCTGACCAGGATAATCTGCGAACTGACTGCAAGGTGTGCCCCGAGAAGGGGTGACCTTACCTAGAAGCGCTTTGTAGCGACAGTGAGCCATTCAAGAAACGACGAGACTGAGTTAAACAAGGACATATGACCAACGCTGTCTGTATTTTCAACCTGCTGTGAAATGTTGTTGCACAATAGCGACAGGTGTGCTCGTGCGCAAGGTTGCGTGACTTTCTGGTAGATTTCCTGTGCGCCAAGCATGCACGTAGTTCGAAGCGCTACAAATGGATCTGAATATGAACTTTAAGGCCTCTGATGCCTTTTTACAGAAAGTTAACAATAGTGGACACAAAATGGAGAAAAGGATAAGGTAAACGTAAATTTCGTTTTCTGTTTCAGTCGTTTCATGGTGTCAGTGCCAATTTTACAATAGCGCCGAATTAGTGCAGTCTTTGTTTGTTTGGGTTCGGATTACTTTGTTTAACTCCTTTCCACTTCTGTGCAATTCAACGAAAAGTCATAGTATTAAAAATATTTGGAGTACTGTGCTGCTCGCATCCTGAGCGCTTGAGACATCGATACAGGATACGGCGCTTTAGGAAGATCAAGTAACTGAAGTAAAAATTCCAGGTAGTACTGAGATATGCGGGGTTAGTAATTCTTTTCAACCGGTCTTTATTTTGAAACTGTTTAGGTCTGAGAGGCCGAATGTGTTTATTGCGCTAAACCTAATCTAAAACGACTTGTGAATTTCAAACGAAAGAAGATATGGAAAGTGCCCTTCTGATCGAGTAACGGGACGAGAAACCTGTTTGTTGACAAGCGCTGATAATATGACGAAGTTAACTGACTTGTCTCTTAAGAAGGGTACTGAGTTATACCTTGAAACTTTACTTGGTAAATCTTTAAGACCTATATTTTAGCTCTGCAATGCTTGAACTTCAAATTGTGAAAGGGAAATTTAGTTTGATACATTTTAACGCAAGTGATTGTAACTACAATGTTAGATGTTTGTTGTAGATCCAGCGCCATTTTGCACGTTGATATTGATCAGAAATCCGATTTCTTCGAAGGGAAGCGTTCCGAGTTCGACCTTGAAACTTTACTTCGTAAATCGTTAAGACCTATATTTTAGCTCTGCAATGCTTAATTGTTAAAAACTGACATACCAGGAACATTTTTATCCTGATGAATATTAGCTACACTTTGCCGCCATCGAAAGCGGTCTCCGAAGATGTTTTCTAAATGGCCTGAAAAACCATTGTACTATCATATTTGAAAAGATTAAAACATTGGTAGTGTAGAAGATTGATTGCTTTGAAATTCTTTTCATTTTGAGGTCAACTGAGTTCATCATTGCACCTTTTAATCAACCAAAAAACCGCACTTTGACCGCATTTTGACCGCACTTTTCATTTTTCTCAAATTTCACAAATAAACAAAATCGTTGGAACTTTTGAATATGATTTTTGAAAATAGTCTACCCAAGGCTAACTTTGGGCAAAATATCAGGGATTCGCCAAATGGGTCGCTGACCGCCGATTCTCGATCCTTACAGACAGCCACTCTTAAATAAACTATCTATCTATCATCTATCTATCTATCTATCTATCTATCTATCTATCTATCTATCTATCTATGTATCTATCTATCTATCTATCTATCTATCTATCTATCGGACTAGGCCAGCCAAAAACGCGGGTAGAGCAGCCGCCGGAACGAAACTCGCTGAGTGGAGCCGTAAGGACCGCCTAGCCAAACGTGCTCAAAATGCGGCCACTGTTTCGGCCAAGGCTCTGCCCCCACCACCACCAGTAACACTACAATGGAGGCTTCGGCGGCACTTCCTGCCAAGACCCCACCCCCTTCAGAAGCCGAAAGAGGGAAAAAGGAAGAGGGAGCTATGTCTGGTTTCTACCTCCTGTCTATTGGAGGGTTCATCATTTCGCCTCCTTGCCTGTATTACAAGCGTCGCGAACCCATGGCCGTATTCTCGCTCGTCAAAAGCCATGGCCATATTCTCGCTCGTCCGACGACAAGAGCACCTTCACCGTCGCGCGTGGACTGGCCAACATTTACGAGAAAGGGCCCTTGACTTATCCCAAAGTGCTTATGGTGGATGAGACCGAATTCAAGGGTTGGGTTTGGTAAATGGCCTGCTCGAACTCTACTCCTGCCCAATATTCTCGGAATATCTGGAGCTGCTTGGATTCGGTTTTGCGCCACATGCTCGCCTTGATGTGGTGCAGTTTCGAGATCGAGGTGCCATAACAAGGGTGGAATCCTCCGATGTTACCCTCGCAGATACTATATGGCGAGCCACACCTCTCACAAAGGGATCTATAGTCCGAATCAAACCAACGCACGTTTTCAGGCCCCGCCCACTCCTCGAGCAATTGATGGGGGCCTTCTTTGTCTCCCCAAGGGGGCACCTGACCGACGTCTCTACTGCATACCACTTGGCAGGGCCTCTTGGCCAGGTACTTTAAGATGGCGCGGAGTACTCTGGTTGATATCTTGCAGCACTCGTCAATGGCGATGATCTCAGAGAGATGATCGAGTTTGTGGCCGAGGGAGGTCGGATCCTAGTCCTCTATGGGCTTGGCAGCTGGTATACACAGATAACGGTGGTACGTTTGGGAGTTGACAGCGAGTCGGGGATTTTTCCTATGATCGTCCGCAAGATCGTTTTCAGGTGTCAACACTACCATGCTCCGACCCCGAAACATTGCTACGGCCCATTCAGTCTTTCCAGAGCCACCCTGTCCTGCGAGGTACATACGCACAGAGGCAGCTGCTTTTAGATCAATCGGAAGATCAGGGGATTTGCTGGGCTTTGCAGCAGGCAAGCTACCACTTTTTTATGTCCCAGACCACTTCTGGTCTCCACTCGTACCCCGGCTTTTTATACCGACTCTCATCGTATCTAGGATTAGCCTCTACTACAAGACGGGCTTCCACCTCCTGAGGGATTTTTTTCGTGTATATGGCATCCGTGCAGACTCTGAGAACGTCGTCACGTGGAAATCGTCGTAACATGCGGCGAAGGGCTATGTTAGTATAGGCCACGATAAAGGCTCTGATGTGGTACCACTGAGAGCGACGTTTGCCATCCTTGTATTCGATGAGGTAGGTACCATCCGCTTGCTCGAAGTTGAGCAGATGGTCCGTTCTGGCGAGCACGTTTGTCCAATAGGCCGCCTCCTCAGGTCACGAACGATGATAGATGACTCGTCCGCGTGACGGGTGTATTTTTCCACGAAACGGACAGCGAGGTCGCGGCCCTCAGGATTCAGGGGGTCTTTCTCCTGGCTGGTTGAGTACGGGAATCGGATGGCATTCTTTTTTACCCACGCTGTATAGTACCTCTCTGGCAGTGACGCGTATCACACATTTCTTGCTATAAGCACCATCTTCTCCATTGCACTAGTGGTTCATCTGTCTAACAGCTAATACCTGCAAAAAAGAGGTCGCGACCGGGTTTCTGGAAGTATAACTGGGGACCTCAAATCGATGTGGGAAGGCACCTTATGGGGTCTTTCGTACGAAGTATGGCTGGGGGGACTTGGCGGGGGCCGGGGGCTCCTAAATAGGGTTTCGGGGAAAGTGCCCAGTCCCCCCCAAATGCATCTCATCTCCATACTGTTGCCAACCAAATAATACAAGCTTTCACACCCCCTTTAACTCCCTGAGTACTCAAAATGTAACTAAACCTTCACATTATCAGCATAAGAATAAATAAACAAAGAAATAAACCCATGAAATGGATGTATTTAAGTTGAGGGTTTCTTTAGTTAGTTAAGATAAAAAGTTTCAAATTTGAGCTCATCCAAAGGTAAAAAGTGACTTTTTACTTACCCGCGGTTTTCCCTTGATAGGGCTAAAACATAAACATTATTAAAAGACTAATGAGAGATGAATCATTTTACAACTCAGCAATGTTGATATTTGGGGCAATCTGATAAACTCTTCACCCCGGAATATTCAACACTAGTCACCTTCTAGGAGGTGAAGAACACAGGGGGTTTTGGTTACTCCTTAAGCCAAGGAGTTTTGGTTGTAGAAAAACAAAATGGCAACACAACAAATAAAAAAAAAAAAGTGGTCGGCGTCAATACTAGCTTTACAGCTGTTTCCGAGAGGTATCACTAGGGAAATATAGCACAATACGACCGCTATGAAGACGGGACCAAACAATAGCGCTACTGTGAATGACACTGAAACAGCATGCGCGAACTACAAGCTGATAAGATGTTTGGTTGCACATCTACTCTTCAGTTTCCACGAGGACGCCTCAGTGTTGAACTGCAAAATATCTTGACGAGCTTCTGGATTAATTTCGAACAGTAACAATTGAATATTTTACCATTTGAAATGCAAAGGGGATAAAATCATCATGAAACGAGCCTGCCGCCAAACGCAAAAAAGGTAGGCAGATAAAACTGTCACCAGCCTGTTTTGTTGTTCTTGTTGTCACCGTCATGGCTTGGGCTCCCCACAGAGGTTGCTTCATTGGTATGTAATAAAAAACTATTCTCTTCAATTTCGATGAAAAGAGGCTTTGGAAATGTCTATCTCGATTTCCTGAGAATATCGTTAGGTATTTCAATTTATTATATCCAATGTTATATTTTGCATAATTCTTAGTGGTCTCCTTTGTTTTTGAAAAATCAATAGTGATTTATCATAAGGAAAGACAATAATTAATATGATAGCATGAGCGGTGTACATTTATTAAAAGAAAGTTATTTAATCTGAATGTTTCTATATTTACTCTCAAACAGCGTTTTTTCTCAGGGATCACCGAACGTAAATTTTCCTCACCTGGATGTCTACGCATTCTCCAAATAATGGCCGTCAGTATGATGATAATCAGTAGCATAACCGCGATGACACTGAGATAAACAGCGTGAAGAGTTGTCTTCTCTGTATCACAAGTGCTTGCTGAAATGTTTCCAAACCAGTAAGCAAGCAAGAATATACTACAAGACATTTAAGACCTAAATGAATCAGATTTCACACTAGATGAGGACACAACTGGGAAATGAAGGTCAAGTTCCCTCTCGTCTGGTAACTTGTTTTAGGAATGTTGGAATGCGTTGCAATGTTAAATATGCCCTACAATAGTTCGTAAGCTAAATTTAAGAGTCGTGTAATCCAAGGTTTAAGTGATCTGACTGATAAAGTTGAAATCACCCTAGAGTGAGAGCCCCTTGATCCTACAGCGACCACACCATTTGTCCCTTTCATACACGTGGTTCACAGTTTTATCAGCTGGAATTCATTGAATGTGAGGTCGATAGAAAGAGTACACATTGCTTACCTTTTTCCTTATTGGACTCTTCAGAACCTTTGAAAAAGGAAAAAATCATATCAGTTTTGTGAAAAGAGAAAGGGAGGTAGCAAACACAATAAGTTCAATCTCTTTAGTTGCATGGGAAATGCTAGAAAATGCACTGAGAATATTATTAGGTGATATGTATCCATAATACTCCAGGGCCCTTAATGATACAGACAGCACGAACAAGCTAACCCGTTTGTTAGCAGCTAGCCTCGCGTAGGTTTCTTATAAGCTGACTTGTCCCACTACAAGTGAGAAACTAGAACCTAGGATTCCGCTACCAAAACAAACTTTGGTCATCGTTCGCTTAAAATTGTAACTTACACCGATTGTTGATGTCGCCTTAGCGCTTCTAAAGCAACTTCTGTGCAACTTAAACAAGTATAATAACATTTCTTTTAGTAACAGAGACAATGAATATTTACGTTTTTTCAATCTCAAGGTAGATTTATTACATATGAATATTCGTTGCACTGTACGAGCAAATTCTGATATATCCTTGCATGCTGATTGCCAATGTGTATATCTACAATTTAATTTAGTAGGACATGGAATAAGCATTTTATAAATTTAGCAGCTAGGAAAGAAAACCAGCCAAAACCAAGTCACTTAAGTTGCCCATAATATGATCCAGAAAATTCGTATTTCCTTTAAGTGCCTATGAAGTGAAAATTTTTTTTGCCCAATTTGCTTGTTTATGTCTTAATTAAAACGAATTCGTAGATTTAAGCGATCAGAAGCGCATTCGTTTCGATATTTTGGACCTCAAAATTTGGATTTCGCAAGCCGAAGCGGTTCCGTTTTTCGCTCGGCCAAAATGCTCAGATTACACAGGAAGTGACGTAGTTGGTGGTGCAGAAGACGATAGCGCTATGGCGGACAAGAGAGCAAAGAGGGGAGAAATGAATTATTGTGCGGCCGGTGGCCCCAATAAAGTCAACTGTTCCAATAGAACTGGAACACCGGGGATATCGATGCATTATTTCCCCAAAGACGAAAGTTTGGGGCAAAAATGGACCTGATCCGTCTGCGTACACCGAAGAAGTCATCATGTTTGAAGAAGTCATCATGTTTGTGTTTGGCGCATTTCGACGATAGCTGCTTCGAGCGCAAGCCAATTTTCCATGGTGATGGATCTGGAGAAGCCGTGGAGATGAGGAAACTGCTAATCAAAGGTTCGGTTCCATCCAAAAATTCTGATGTCCCGAATACATCCCATATAACTGAACGAAAGCGGCGAAAGTGAGGATTACGTTTATAAACACTCCATGCTATGTCACCACGTGCGTGTTTCAAACACGCTTAAAACCATGTTTAGTCGCGAAGAAACTACAATCAATGTTAATTTTCTCATCGAAAAAGATATGTAATATTTTTAATAGAAAGATATTATGAGGCAGTTGGGGCTAGTACAACATATTTTCATAGATTCGGCTGTATGTTTGAAATTTCACACATACAGTCTTTGTTACAAGTTACGTTGAGCACTCTTTGAATTAAAAGAAAAAAAGGCCACTACATGGAGGAAATGCACATGTAAGCAACTGAGTGTTTATTAACTTAGTTTATGGTGTTTCATTTTGTCCTTAATTTTAAACATGTTATAAGAAGTTAAAACCTACCTAGTATGCAAATAGACTTACAATGCAAGGTAGAAGAGAAATGGTTCACACTAGACTTTTCACTAGGCTTTGTGTTAAACTTTTTTTTCGTTCAAAAATAAGTGTATTAAAAAATGGTTTGAATTTTCATGTATACAGGTATGAATGTCGGTTTTCTACCTTATAATATTAATTAACAATAACACCCAGACTTCTCAAACTCTCTTAGTATCCAATTACCCCAAACATTGAATCATATATGATCATTATTTTTATGAAAAAGTGATAACTAAACAGATAACTGAAAATTTGATAGGGAAAATAAGCTGTTTAATCCACTTCAGTTTCTATAAAGCCACTGTGACAACTTCAATCAGGAACCGTTAAATTAAATTTACAGTTGGGTATTTTCTTCCAAACATTGTGCTCATTTACCTGATATCAAACTGAAACATGGCAATAATATAAAAAAAAATTCATAACTATTGTCCATACAAGAAATTTGAAAAGCTATTTGCCCTACACTTCATCAAGAAAATGTATTGTACAGTAATTTTATATAAGGTGGTGATCACACTTAGTGCCTGAGCACAGTGGTACCTGAGCACTAGCAAAAAAAATAATGATGTGTTCAGAACCAGAAAACCAAAGCACCCAATTACCTGAGTGCAAGGTCCAGACCTTGAACTCGTGCCCATGCCCGAATTCTGGTGTGGGTACTTGAAAAAAGGCGTTTACATTGGTGTCCATCAAGAATCATACTCTCAGACAATGCTCGGACAATAAGTGTAAACCCAGCTTAAGTTGAAATATCAACAACAGACTGGTCTCAAAGCCTAATTCCCTCTTTGAGCTAATTACGTCGTTCTGCAGACTGATACCCCTGTACTTGGGCAGTCTGGTATTTATTCCTTATGTCATTTATAAACACATGCTGGAAGAGGTCTTGAATTATCCCAGCCAAGATAGCCACATATCTATCTTACTAGCCATCTGTAAGTCACTGCTCTCACTAACCTAGTAAATTAATGTGGAGACTTATTTAAAAAAATTATACACCGGAAACCCGAAGATAAAATACACTCTGGATCCAAATACTTGAATCAAAATGGTTATAGGAATGACAAGGAGTTAATTCCAGTTATCACATTTTTATTGTAAATTTTCCCTGGTGTGATCTATTTAGAGACATGGTTTTCGAGCTGTGATATAGAGATTAATGTCCTAGCAAATATGCCCTGTTAGTGATACAAACTAGCTCATTTGAATGGATAACTCTTCCGTTTTTGGTGCCCTTTTATGAGTGAAACAACTCTTGCTCCCAGTGAGTATGAAAGCAGTCTAAAACAAGGTATTCAGAAAAGTCAACCACAGAAAAGACTAACACCATCTCTCCTTCATATCGTGCCCTAAGTGTTGCCGGAGAAAGACCATCGTGGCCTTCTTTTAATAGTGTCGTCATTTTCGTCGCTCGAGTGAGCGAGCGGTTCATCCGCATAAGGTTGGACATATCTCCATTTCCTGCGACGAATCGCTGCTAGAGGATTGTTCATCGCTTGAAATGGGGGCCGAGAAAGACATTTCATCGCTACTGTCAGACATAGTTGATATTTAGCCCAGTAAGAACAAGCTGTAGTCCTTGAACTGAAAGAAATCCACTCTTCGCAACAGGAAAGTTTGTGTAAACAGAACGCTGGAACCACCGTCTACGTCATCACTGCTAAATTCGTTCCCAGTCTCCGGAACCTCCATTTGGTCTAATTTTCGAGCTGCAAAAAAACTGATTTTGTTTCCTTTTCACAAACTTTCTTTTGGCATTTTGGAATAAGGGTACAATATGCTACAAAATTATGCAAAAGAAATTTTTACTTCATAGGCACTTTAAGCTAACTAGATGCAAAAAACGAAAAAAAAAAACCTGTTAGCACTTTAACTTTTTGAAAACTGCATTCGTCTCTTGCTCCTTCACCATACTTGTTTGTTGCTGTCACAAGAAACTCGTATTCCTTGCCCTCATCCACTTTGACGACATGTTTGCGATCTGTTAGATCGGTAATGACTATTGGTTCCATCTGATCGGTAGTGCCATCTTTATTCACTATTCTTTGGTACACGGTATAGTGTATGATGGGGGCTCCATTGGTCTCTGGCGCAGTCCACTGTAACGTTAATTCAGTTCCACGAACCACCTCAGGAAGGACAATAATGTTAACTGGTCCAGGCTCACCTTTATTAGATAATACGAGACACAATGTCTATAAGGACATTTTCAAGGCTATTTTTTCCCAGGGCCGAAGCTAAAAGTTAAATAACGTTTTATTTTCATTTCGCCCTTTAAAATCTGCAGCAGTGTATATGTGGGCCTAATACGTAACATCAAACTAGAAGTAATAATCAATTTGATTTGTAACAAAACATCGCCTTGTTCAATAAACTCACTACTTACCTCCCAACACCTTTACTTTCTTGATTTTCTTCAGATCTTTGAGTCCTTCCCCAAACTTGTTTGTAGCTGTGACAATAAATTCGTATTCATTGCCTTTCTCTAATTTGACAACATATTCCCGAACTAAAACATTGGTGATAATCTGGAGTTTTTCCCATACTCCAGTGGTACCATCTTCATTCACAGTTCTTTGGTAAACAGTGTATTGAGTGATGGCTGCACCATTGTTATCTGGTTCATTCCATTTCAACGTTACTTCATTAACATCCACCTCACCTGGTAGGTCAGCAAGTTCAGCTGCTGCTGGTGCACCTAAGTGATGTCACAGTAAAATAACAGTTATACCTATTTACTTTCGAAACCTCATAGTGCTGGGCGCCGTAAAGTTACGCTCATCTTGTTGTTGCATTTGCTAGAGGTAAAACTGTAGATGAGAAGGAGAAACTCCTAAATAGACAAACGTAAAACAAACGTAAAGTGAATTACAATTGAAAGATCGTACTGTGCTATCTGGTGGGAACCTAGTTTCTTATAGAGCACTTGCTTGCAGGCAAAATGAACCACCTTTGTACAAATCTGATTCCAGGAGGTGTTCATTCCCCAAAACATGGCTCTAGTCTATCAGAAATGTTACGCCCATTCCCCCGGAAATGACGATTTGAAGAGTTAATTCGTCTTGTACCCAATAATGATCACAAAGATACTCTCCCCCCATATATGAAACTAGTCATGTTTAATAAAACTTTGGGTTTGGGTTTTAAAGCGTTACTGCGACGAGAATGTTTTTAAATTCAATAAATTTTAGTCTTAGTTTAAAGTTTAGACCTTAGAATTAAGGTCAGAAAGCGTAACTTATAAGGAGAAGAGCAACGCCGAGCGAATTTACTTAAAGGTCCATCATTACTCACACCTCATTCAAATAAGGAGATGGAGATAAAAATTGGTGTTTTTCAATTAAAATGCAAAAACGAACGAGGCCAATATGCAGCCATCTTGACCCAACAAGCTAGGTCAATAAAAGATTTATGATATGGCCATTTTGCTTTGTTTTAATTCGGGGGACAACGCGGTAAATCTCGAGCGGGCAAGGTAGGCCCATCTTGCTCGTCGGGTAGCCAATCAGAACTCAGGATTCGCCTCATCTTGCGCACTCGAAGAACCAGCCAGGTAATTTAGTGTCAGAATTATACCACCGTAAACAGTTATCTGGAAATTTGGAATACAAATCAGAATGCTTGGGTGGCTTCCAATAGTAACTACAGTTATTTGCTTTTTGCGGGCTATCGATGACAATGGAGACTAATCTAAATGACTATGGAAGATAATGCCATTAAAGGTCTAAAACTATTGTAAAACAACTATCGGTCTTACCCATAATTTGACCGCTGTAAGTAAGTTTTAAGTAAACACGGAAAAAAGAAAGGATAGCTAGCACCACCTTCAAACTTTGTTTTCAATGTTGTTACTGAAGGAGGACCTTCAAACAAAAAATTTCTGGCAAACAATTTCACAGTGTAGTTAGCATGTCTTTTTAGGTCTCCAACTGACAGAAGTCGTCTGTTGGGGTCAGTAATATTCTCATTCTTTATCGTATTCCCAGTCCTCATTATCACAATTCTGTATGCTGTGATAGGACTCCCTCCATCATCTGTTGGTTCACTCCATTTCACTGTAAGTGATGTGGCTTGAATGTCTGCATCTGATGTCGTAATCACAGGTGCACCTGGTTTCTCTGCAGAGAAATTACATTCTTGAAATTATCTCTTGTCAAATAAACAGCCAGCAAATACGTTGATATTAATCAAAACTACCTGACATGTTTACCATGTCTTAAGACTTCGAAACTAATTCACTGTCATATGGGAGTGGTTACGATCTTCATATTGTTATGATTCTTGCAAATGATGAACTTTTACACGGCATACTTCCACATTGGCAAGATCGACAGGGAGCCCAACTAGCTTTGATAATAACAACTTCAATATGCTGTGTTGTCAAATTTTTAACCTCGGATATTACATTCCTAGCTTGGCACAACTGTAATAATTGATGCAACAGAGATTTATATTGAAAAGCCAAGTATTCTAGAAGCACAGCAACTTACATTCTCAAATTACAAAAACTGTAATACCCTCAGGGCTCTGGTTGGTATTAAACCAAGCAGTAGTGCTTGTTTTGTTATTCATCTGTATGAATATCCGAAAACCAAATTACTATTCAGTCAGGATTTATGGAAAAACTGCAGGGGGGAGACGAAGTTATGGCTGACAGGGGATTCAATATTCAAGAGATTCTGGCATCCAAAGGAGTTAAGGTGAATGCTACCCCTTTATTGAATAAAACAGGACAATTTACTGAACAGGAAATATTAGCAACTCGAAGGATTGCATCTCTTATAATACATGTAGAGCCTGCTATAGAACGTATTAAGAACTATCACATCTTGCATTTTGTTCCAGCCCCTCCTGTAAAATAATGTATTTTCAGCATTTTATTAAACAACATGAACCAGCTTATTCTGAGTTTAGTGAATAACATGAAAAATCAATCTTTGTATTTTGAACACGCTGTGATAACCAAAAATGGGGTTTCGTCTTTCATAAAACTGGGGACGTTGCCATCACTCCTTTTAATATATGAAGATATTTCAATAATGAAGATTGCTTTTATCTCAACTAGTCTGCCCTGATAATCTTGCCAAGTCCTGGAAGACCAAGGGCAACTCGTGAGTAAGCAGGTTCTGGAGCAATGTACTTGTCATAAAAGTCCTGCAGTTGTGGGACAACGGTCTTGATAAACTTGTCACTTCTCTTAATTCCTAACATAATGCTATCATTAAGGTTAGACAGATCTTCATAGAGGTAACCTGTTGCTGAACCTGGAAATAATACTTGTAATTTCTATTCACAAAAAGTCCACTTCCAGTCTTCTTACAAATCCGTCGGCTGACCACTGCTTCCTGTAGGGTTATGGGCCCTGGAAAGATCCTCTTTGTATTCATAAGGCACTTCCCAAGGACTTCTCCCTCAGGTGATGCGCCCCGAAATTGATGGGTTAGTGAAATGATGAACCCTGTTTGCTGCACTTTGAATCCTAGCTTCTCTTCATACAGTACAGTCTCAAAATTTTATGTTCATCCACAAATCCTTAACTCTTATATTGACTTTGAGAGTTCACTTTCAAGTGGAGAATTTTAATCATAGCTTTTGTGGGGCTAGTTGTTAGTAGTTTTGCATTTAGGAGCAGTTATGCGAATCTTCCTGTGTTTAACCCATTCCAGAGATTGACACATTGCCTTGTTTCCTGCATTATTCTATCCCTGTCATTTTCATTCACAAAACGGTTTTTCTTGACTCTTTCTGCTCTGTCATAAATTCTATGTAATGTGACTGGTTCTTGTTTTGGTGGAGAAATAACGTCCTCTCCTACTGAGGTTGCAGTTTCATATGAAACAACTGCTTGGTGCTTCTCAAATGAGAGAATATTAAAAAACCACAGCCTGCTGCCTTCCTTGGATGTGGTAGCCGATTCTCAGGCTCCCTCTCCGGAATCGAACCCTAATTCTCCGTCACCCTTTGCAACCATGGTAAGCCACTACCTTACCATCGACAGTTAATAAGGAAGAAATTTGAATGAAACATCGCCGGCGCGAGGGCCCTTCGATTCGATGAGTTACTACGAATCATCATTTCCGTTTCAAATATTTTGAATTCTAATCATTACAATGCATTTTGGAATAAAAGCAAAAGAAGTTAACCACACTTCATTACACATAACACTTCTTAGGCATTGCTTGCCAGCACACAAAAATGTGTACAAGATCTTTAAGGATTCTACTATGATAATAGATTTAAAAGAACTATAAAACGAAAATGAATGCCAACATTATTACATTCCCATTCTTACCTAGTCAACCAGAAACCTGTAAAAAACTTGTTATTTGTCAAATAATGTGATATTGAACTAAAAGACCATACTTACTTATCTGTTGTATTCTAACAGTAACACCATCAGAAGAGGTTAATCCATTGTTAGCTGTACAACTGTAATCGCCAAAATCTTGATCATTAGTCATCTTTACATTCACTATGTTATCATAAGCCGTCACTTCCTTCAGTGTGGCGCTATTAGGGTTCTTCCATGTGATTGTTGGTACTGGCAGACCGTCTGATGTACACTGTAATGTGACTGTCTGGCCAATCCATGACTTCAAAGTAACAGGTGAGTGACTTTTTACTGTAGCTGGGTCTGTTGAATGGAGTGACACTTCACCTTAGGCAACTAATGTTGCAGTTTTGTATAGTTTTCCAGGGTGACCATGTATTTATTTGAAACAAATGTGTGTTATTATTCGATATTATACAGAATGCTACGGTGGCCCACAACTGTCACGGCAAAAACAATTTGGCTACGGCAAATCATTTTGGCCACGTAACTTGCATGACGTGATGTTAGTTTGCACGGTGCTATGGGAATTGATCTAACATGGCGGTCAGTTACTGAAGAACTAAGCTGACCGAAGCCGAGAGGTCGAGAAGGATGTTTTG
This sequence comes from Ricordea florida, assembly GCA_949710005.1. Lineage (NCBI taxonomy): Eukaryota > Metazoa > Cnidaria > Anthozoa > Corallimorpharia > Ricordeidae > Ricordea > Ricordea florida. Next base: position 17,191,052 of record OX453274.1, on the reverse strand, counting down.
CCCAAGCTGTGGAGCTGCTGTCTCCGAAGAAGCGAACTTCTGCGTACAGTGTGCAATGTTTTGTTGGATTATCGGAATGTACAAACGGCAGATTTCACCTTTTTTTTAGTCAGTTCTCCAGCCACATGCATGACCAGGTTTTTCACCCACTTTTTTGATCTTATATCTATAGCTCAAAGTATAAGGTACACAGACAGTTCATTAGATTCTGAGGCGAAAGAGGCTTTGGCGAAGAGGAGGTTTTGAAATATTACTTTTATCGAGGCTTTAATTACGAAGACATCCCTTCATTTCCTTCTGACCGCCATCACCATGTGTTAAAGCCTGGTTCACATATAACCACGGACGGTGGTCACCTGCGATCGTCTGCGACCACATGTGAACCAAGCTTTAGTTACAGCACGCTGTTGCGACGATTTAAAAAGCACGGCTGGAGAAGGCGAAATGTGACAAAAAAAGAAGAATTTAACAATACTTTCTGTCAGGTAGAAAGGTGCTTTGCAGAACTAATTAATGGCCCATATTCATCAGCAGGGTATCAAACAATTTGGCACATTCTGCAAACGGAAGGTTTGAGGATGCCTATACTCTGTAACTTGTGAAGTTCATTTGAGTGAAAAAATTAGTTCATTCTGCTGCTCACCCCAGCATTGCCATAGCCAAACTGTTTTGCCGTGACAATTGTGGGCCACCGTAGAATGCCCAATTTGCTTGCTTTATACTTCCACATACAAGACATGTCTTAAGCTATCAAGTTGGCCTGAAAGGAACACTGTCTTGAAGGAATCTTCAGTACCCCATTGCTTACTAAGTTCACGACTAGATGTCGTCCACGTTTGAATCCTTACACACGCACAAAACAGGGTGCTGCCAGAGTTAAGGGAAGACAATAAAAAGCACCAAGCTACCTGAAGCTTCTTTGTTTTTATTCACATTTTCTCCCAGTTTTGAGGGTGTCCAAAAGCCTTAAAGAACGCAAATTATAGCATGGAAAATTACTTTACAATGATATGCTCACATCTTTCCAAAGGCTAGATCAGTGAGTATACATCTGCTAGTCAAATGAAAAGTCTTTGCATAGCTTTTCGTAGCCCATCCCTTTTTCTGCATGTGCATAATGTTGAAGGGACAGCAGATCCCACAATGTTTCAGCTCAACTCTGGTTTCTTTTGACCAGTTTCTAAGGAGGAAATGTTTCATGGATTTTTGTATTTCTCCACCGGCAATTACCTAATGACAATCTTCCTTGGGTAATCTTATGATTGAACGGTGTGAAGTAAACTTCACAGTACTCACAGTGCACTACAATCTCAGCTGTTACATAAGTGCTTCCAACAGAGTTGTTTGCTCTGCATGTGTAGTTTCCACTGTCCTCCCTGCTGATGCTGTTAAAAGTCAATAAAGCTGTTTTATGCCCTGCTCCTTTCAACTGGTCCTTTTTATACCACTGTACATCAGGTTCTGGAGTGCCTGCTGCTTCACAACTGATACTGACTGGTAATCCTTCATTGTAATGACTGGCGATGACCGGTTTAGTGATGGATGGTCGCTCTGTAACATAAATCAGAGACACAAAGCTAATCCAGAGCTCTAAATGGTGCTATTAAGGCACATAATTATTCTCTATTCGTTTGTTGCGAGTTATGGCAAAAATGGAAGCGACTAAAACTAGGTATTCACTTTTCACTAAAGACTAGGGACTGATTCATTGGTTATTAGACGCACCAAACGGAGTCACTCATTTCAAGCGCTATATTTCGCAGTACCCTGTTTCTAATTAACCTCTAGTATTACCAAGTTGCAAAAATCTTCACAGTTAAACTAGCGCTCGAATGCAAGGGATGGGGGAAGGAGTTGTAAAAGAGAGTATTGCTTCCCGTCAACAAACCCAGCACTTGATTTTGTGCTCATATCTTGGTTTACTAAAATACGTTGTAAACGTTCTACTGTTGAAGAAAGGTGCGAGAGAATCGAGGGGTGTCACTAGTTTTTTCTTTTGCCAAAGCACACATAAAGCTTGCTCAGGAAAGTTTCTCTCGTCCCTGCATGGAAAAATTCCGGAAAACAATTATTGTTTTCACTAAATCAGTAACAGTGTCATTACCTAATAAAAATAGCACTCTTGACATTGCAATAAATCAAATAATTTTGGATGTTTGCTACAAGTTCACTTTATTTTTTGTCACACTTCACTTTCCGGCATGTTACGTAGACATTCGTTCTTCTATTTTCCAATCTCTAATAATTACTGTCTTGCATTTCCAGTTGCTCCCGTCATTGGTTGTGGTATCTTAAGTTCGGTGACTGGTTCAAATTGTTGCACTTCTTTCTTATCTCGTCACCACCCGCGTGCTTTACAGAGCCTAATAATAATAATAATAATAATAATAATAATAATAATAATAATTTATTTCTTGCGCATTACATTAAAAAATCTCAATGCTCTTACAGAATAAAAATGAGAAAACCGATAACGAAACCAATAAAAGGAGAATATATTAATTTACAATGGATGATAAAATTCTAAAATTAAAAAAATACTAAAGATCATTATTAAACAAAAACGTTTTAAGCTTAGTTTTTAACGTATCCTCTGATGAGGCACTTCTAACATCAAATGGGAGGCTATTCCACAGTGCTGGGGCACAAGATGAAAAAGCGCGTCCCCCGTAGGTCTTTGTCCTAAACAGCGGTATGTGCAGCCTCAGGTGATCAGTATTTGAACGAAGACACCTTATCGGTTGACGAAGATTAATAAGTTCCGCCAAGTAACAGGGTGCTAAACCGTTTAAAATTTTGTAAGTAAAAAGTAAAATCTTAAAAATGGAACGCTTGCGCACAGGCAGCCAGTGAAGCTTGCGGAGGATTGGCGTGATGTGATCCGCTCTCCTTGTTTTTGTAACCAGCCGGGCGGCTGAGTTCTGAACGCGTTGAATTTTCGAGATTTCCTTGTCAGGAAGACCATACAAGAGACTATTACAGTAGTCCAGTCTAGAGGACACAAAGGCGTGAACTAATTTTTCTGTACTTGGCTGGTCAAGATACTGACGAATATTTCCAACACCCTTTAGAGCAAATGAAGCCTAGTAGAGGCTTCTTTAGTTGTTCAATAGATATTTTGAGTAAATTATCTAAGGGCCTTTTCCTGATTTGTGGAAAAAGCTTTTCTTAAGTTGGTGATGCTATCCCGTTTAATTCACCAATGCATAATTCTCTCATAGAAGTAACTGAAATGAAAATTCACAATTATCATTACAATTAAGAACCTGAAATGCGAGCAGGATCAGTTATGGTATATTCATGGACTTAATCACAAACAATAAGCCATGGCATGGCTTCTTGCTCGTACACATTTAGTCAACAACAACTAATGCGCATGCACCATTATACAATGTACCAATAATTACTCGTTAGCCTGAAAGAAAAAGTAAACACAATGAAACATAACTAACTTGGCATGTATGTCAGCGTGTCTAAATGTTTTGTGGAACTCATAGAATGGCTAGACGCATCAAATGGTCATCAGTAGGAATGTGGCACAACAGTAAATGGTGCAAGGTCAGTTCAAAGTTCCAGTTCAGATGAGTCTCAAAATTCTAGTCCGGCGTTCAGCTGAACACATCCGAAAATATAGTCTTCGAATCTATATTTTTTGACTCTTTATAGACGTATGGTTGTAGAATCACTTTGTGTCACAATGGTATCTCTTGATCGTCTGAACGCCAGTGGGCTCCTCTCCATTGCTCTCGTAAAGACAACTTTAAGGTTTTTTAGAATCAAACCCAGGTGAACTTTGTGTTTCTCTAGGAGCCTCTACCAAACCCGTTAATTTTCTGGTGACTGCAGGTGCACCAAGATATCTCTTGAAATAATTTTTCACAAGTGTTACCTTTTGAATCCTGAACATCATCTGCCTCCACAGGAACATCTCAGGGTCTTTGTCTGACAACCACCTCACCTGTTCGTGTGTAAGAGACACCAATACCCTGTTTTTCGTTACCTTTGGAAACCAACACAGCCAACTGCTCACGGTGATTTGTTTGCATCGGAGCGGTTTCGGGTGTCACCTCTAGAAGATTAATCAGTTCGTTATCGACAGTCTCCATGGTTGACTATATTACAGATTATATTTTATTGCGTGAGGGGGTCGCAAGGAAAAGACCAGAGGGAAGTAGTCTGTTTGTTTGAGTTGGGTGATCAAACCTTTGTACTCTTCGTGAGACAGTTGGGTGCCGCAATCTTCAAATATGGCTTGCATTGTTTTTTCGAGGATGTTTAAAAGAGAACAATCGCCGCCACATTCTCGCGAAACGGTCTCGCAATAGATGGCATCTGCTGTGCCAGCACCCACACGCTGATGTCTACATGACACCCACTAAAGCAGAGGGACACCAACTGGCTTGTTCTATGTGTCAAATCTTTGAACGTGGCGCAATCATCCAAAAGGATCAGTGTATTAGTCCTCTCAAAAAAGAAGTTGGCTAATCTTAACAAATCACCCACATCATGCTGTTGGCAGTCTACAACAAGGATGTGTGGCTTGAGGTCGACAAACTCATGATATGTTTCATTGTGCATTTAGGTTGGGCATATTAGCACAATGTAATCGAACCTACGTCAGAAGGGACCTTGCAGTTGATTCATAATATACTGAGTTTTCCCGCAATTGGTCGGGTCAACTATAAGAGCATTGAATGGGATTCTAGTTAGGTCCATTGTTACCTTAACAAATTCAAAATTGTATACCCTGTAATTGCATGTCTATGATATTCGCTTGGCTGTCGCTGATGGTGAAGATGTGGCAATTCACCACCCGAGCCAGGCTTTTCTTTTCAACTCGAGGAGAAAGCTGTCTTGGGTGTTGACCAATCACGTGCCGCTACTATGCATGGCTGTGTCTATCATGGAGCGCAGGCCAATGAGGAAACAAAATTTATTATTCTTTTTTGGTTTGGAACTTAGTCAACATCATATTAGGCGCCCCCTTACCATCAGTGCGAGACCAAAAAAGGCGTTGTGCCTCACGCCACATGTCGATAGCCAAAATATTGTTGTTGTAGACTCTATTTGGTGAACTGTTCACTGTAACACTAACTTTGGCGATATCGGGGTTAATGTATATCTCTGTGTCCCTAACTCCAGTGGTGTACGGTTCACTGAATAGCAGCAGTCGCCATACACTTAATAATAATAACAATAACAATAATAATAATAATAATAATAACAATCTTTATTAAAGAAAAAACTCTATCACATTAGTGGTTTTCGTAGAGGTCCTTAAAGTTATCTACAAATAGTATAAAAATTTATATATACAATTTAGAAAAAAAGAAATATTTACAATTAAGAATCAAAGTAGGACTATGGTGAACTCGTGGATATGTTTAAAAAACAGAGGAAAAAGAAATAATTTAAAAATTAACGAGGTGTTTTTTCAGAGTTGTGATCGAATGAACTTGAAGATAATTTTGATAATCTATAATCACAACATAAAAGTGACCAGGGAGCTGGGTAGCTTTTTGAAATAAACATACAGTGAGTACATGACGCCAATCATTTGACTACGCAAGCATACAGTTGTTAAAAATTTTTATAACTTAACATAAGGGTACAGGATTAAATAGCACCGAAACCAAATGTAGTTCTGGTATCCTGCTGCTCACTGTCTGTGTGTTCAAAGTTTCTAACACATGTAACAGGGTCCTTCTGAATAAGGTCTGAATTTTGTTGCCATGACATTGTCAATTTTATCATCATTATAGTTTTTGTTGTCTACAAGTCTATTTAATGTTTTCAACAGAAAAATCCACCTTGATTCTGCAGCTGATAATGAACAAAACCATGTAGGATTGCCCAGCTGACGAATCATACCAAACAAGTCTTTCTTGCATTTTTGCAAAGTATGTTAGTGATGATCTTAAAATCCTTAAGACTCTCAATCATTTATCAAGTTGAATTAGTTTATTTACATTATCATCTCATTTTAGGTTATCAGTGGTATATATATTCAGGGTTGCACTTAAAAGGCTGAATCACGCTTGCCATCATTAATACAGCAATACATCTTTGTTTCTATCCTTATAACTTTTTGTTTTTACAATGTAAATATGATGAGTCACACAACAGTAAGCAAAACAGGTAAACCTTTTTTTCCAACATGTCTACTTCAACACAATCTAGTTCACTTCAAGGTAAATTCGGAAATCAATAGACAGAAAACTTTTCATTGTAACGGGTTGTGGTGTATTGTATATAATATAACGGTTAATACATTTTCTACATGACTTACTCTTTTCGAACCCTTTAATGACTTTCTTACATTGTAATCTTCATGGTTCTCCGTCACGGCATGCGCCTCCATATTTAATGGTAAACGTTGACATACTTCTTGACCGTCCCAATACTTCTCCAACTCCATTCCTGTTCGTACTAACACTTAAATCAGTAGAAAAGTCCTCCATGCGATGTTTCTTATCCTGGTTGGCCACAAAGTTCTTCGGTTCCATATCATGGATTCGTCAATTTAGTCGTCGTTTCGTTCAATAACAAGTGCTCATTTCGCTCATTTAAGTTCTCATTCAAGTGCTCATTTCGCTCTATGAGTTCTCAGCAAAGCTTACTACATTAGCAAGAGATTTTCTCATCTTCAGATCACTTTCGAGCCAACTGAAATTCATATACTGCTGGTAATCTTGGGGGCGGTCGATGTCGGAAGAGCGAATAGTTATCATCTGGTCACGTTTAGCGCCTGGTCGAGTCACAGGCTCATAAAATTGAGTCTCCAAGTTGGCCATTGTCCTAACTGGAAACATTTAAACTCCTTTTGATTTTAGTAAGACCGCTAATGAGGCCCTGTTAGTGAAGTTTTTTATGTCGCGCGTCTGAGTTTCAAACCTTTTCATGTCGCAATTTCCGAAGGTCGAAGGTCGCTGTCGTAATTTCCCGTGAGGGCCTCGCTAATCGTCCTCTTAAGCCACAAAATCATTACAAACTCTGGCACCGGTACGATACGCTTTCATATGAATATCGGAGTCCCCACAAAAACTCGCAAATACTCTTCGCGTATCCACGAGTTAAAAAGAAAAACTGTAAAAAGCTAGAAGAAATTGAAAAAGGCTAAAAAAAAGAGAACAAATTTCTCTTAAATGTTGCTAAAGTAGATGTATTTTTAAGATAATTATTAAGAGTATTAAAATCATTGACGGCATGAAAAGCTAAGCGTTGTTTGCCCCAGTTTCATTTCACTCTGGGGAGCCTTATGTTATCTCTGTTTCTTGTATTATATGAATGCATGTACATTTGCCTGGACAGAACTGATCAATATGACCGGTGATACATCTGTAAATATAAATACATATTTTATATCTTCTACGGTCTACTAGGTTTAGCCATTTAAAGGTTTTACGGCTTCAGTTGAGGAGGATAAAGTTAACTTGTCTAATATTAATTTTGCAGCTTTGTTCTGTAAAAGCTGGAGTTTTTTCATGAGTGCTGCATTGTTCTTGTCTCCCCAGACGATATCGGGATAATCTAGAATAGGTAAAACTAAGCTATTGTAAAACAGTAAGAGGCAAATAATATTTAATTCAGCGAAGAAGACCAAGGTTCATATTAATCTTAGTTGAGATATACTCTACATGATAAGCCCAAGTAAAATCAGAGGACAACATTATTCCTAGGTATTTAAAACTTGAGACAGAATCTATGTAAGAATAAAAAATATGCAAAGAAAGAGAGGGGATACCGATAACTTTTCTGCTACTGCCTATAATCATAGACTTTGTTTTAGGGAGACTAAGTGTCAGTTTGTTTCTATTTAGCCATTTAGCGACTTCCATGAGATCTTCATTGAGTGCCTCCTCCAGCAGACGTGGCTCCTTGGAAAAACAGTAGAGGACCGTATCGTCGGCGTAGAGTGTCACTTGACAATTCTTTAGCACCAAAAGCAGATCGTTTATGTAGATTAGAAAGAGCAGGGGGCCCAAAATGCTCCCCTGAGGCACCCCAAATTCCACGTGTAGAGGGTCAGACATTGCATTGTCACATGACGTGCGCTGTGCTCGGTTGCCTAGATAGGATTTGAACCAGAGTAGAGTGCTAGCAGAGCCACCAGTCTGCGACAATTTGTCCATCAGAATATCGTATTCCACGGTATCAAAAGCTTTGGTTAAATCGAGGAATACTGCAGCGCAAAGTTGACAAGCCTCCATTTTTAGGAGAACTTGGTCCGAGGGAGCCGACATAGCAGCTGTTGTCGAGAGCCTTGGGCGAAAGCCGTACTGCTTACTCGAAATGATGTTGTTAGAATCGAGATACTCGTAAAATTGCGTGTGGACGATTTTCTCTAAAATCTTACTCAGAGTCGGGAGAATTGAAATGGGAAGATAATTGGAAGCATTCCTACGATCTCCAGATTTAAAAAGGCCGCCACTTTTGAGCATTTTCTATATTTCAGGAAACTTTCCAGAGCGAATTGATAGATTTAGTAACTTGGTGATGGAGGGGCAGATCGCTTTTGCGCCACACTTTAACAGCCTAGCACTGATGCTGTCCAGTCCGATAGTTTTATTTGTTTTCAATGCAAGCAGGTACTGAGGAACGGTTTCCTCATCGGAGAGCTGTCATCTGGCATAATGAAAAGGGGAAGACCAAGACTCAGATATAAGGATGTATAGCAAAGCCACACTCAGGGACCTTAACATCTTGACAGTAACATGGGAGACACAGGCTGCAGACCGAGAACTATGGAGGTCCGAAGTGGACAGAAATTCTCAGCAGTATGAAGAGTCCAGGCAGGAGAACGCCAAGAGAAAGAGAGAGAAACGAATGGCAAACCCTTAAACAAAGGATATACAACCAACAGCTGTCTTCCAGTGCAAATTCTGTGGCAAGAGGTGCCAAGCAGGAATTGGCCTTTTCAGTCATGAAAGACATTGTGAGGGACGAGGCTAAAGCACAGCATCTCCCCATGTTGTAAGACCGTCAGCCACCACGAAAAGGGCCATATTGTTAGGTTGAATAACCAGAAGAAGCGAACTCGTCTCGTAGGTGGTCTACATACATACATACATACATACATACATACATACATATATACATGGATATATACGGTGTAGTGAAGTCAAAAAGGAGGCATTGGTTTGCTTTAACTCTGAGTTTCACGCCTTGTGGCGATCGTCAGACAGACGTCTATTCTAGTAAACGAATAAACGAATAAACATCTGTCCTTAAGGATATTGTAATTTCTTATTCACTTGCACTGCAACTGATGAAGGTCTCTGACCGAAACGTCTATTTTTATTAAAGTTTTAAACTTTTTTTAGATTTTTTACTGTATATATTTTTTTCGCTCGAAGTTGTCCGTCCTCGTTTTCCACAATTGCCTACAAATTTCATTACTCGAGGTTTGGACTACGAATCCTTTTGGAGCCTTCTGGCGCGTGGCATCCCTGTTGGCTCGAAGCATCTTTACTTTATATTATATATATATATATATATATATATATGTACGGTGTAGTGAGGTCAAAAAGGAGGCATTGGTTTGTTGTAACACTGAGTTTCACGCCTTGTGGCGATCGTCAGACAGACTTTTTTTTACAATGAAGAGATATCTTTGCCCTTTTATACAGTTTGTTTATGCTAATTACGCTAATTACAGTATTACAGTAATACTTGTTGATTAGGTGTGATCTGTTTTGAGGTTCATTAGATAAAATTAGTTCTGATCTCTTGTTTAGGAGCGTAGATTTCTCGCCTTTGATTATGAAAAGCTTTTCGGCTAAGCATAGATTGCATCTCTTAGATTTATTGCTGTAGGTGGCGGCGGAGGTTAGGATCGACCATTTGATTTCGAAGTCTGTGTTACTGTCCTTGAGATACCAGATAAATTTTGAAAGTTCCGTGCTGATGGCGTAGTGTCGGTTCCGAAAAGATAGCGTATGTTGGGTGTAGCGTTGTTTGAAGGGTCCTTCCGTTAGTCCGATGTAGTTCTTTCCTATGGGGTCTTCGGTTGTAACTTTAGCGTTGTACACGATGCTAGGAGTGAGACAGTTGTTTTCCAAGGGGCAGGAAGTTTTTTTGCGACAGCCACGTGGTCTGACCGGAACCGAGAGAGGAATGAGGAATGAGCTAATACATTGGCTATAGTTCGTGTATGACGAGACTGAGTGGAATAATTGTTTTATTATATCTCTAAACCCATTGCTTGTGAGACACTGGAACTAGTTCGTACGACAAGAATTGACTTTGATATTGTTTGTAAATAGAACCATGTTGTTGTCGAGCCGGCATGTTGTTCAAACACGAGTCCGAGTTGTTCTTAAACATCTCATTAATCTACTTCTCAAATTTCTCCGAAAAAGTGGAAAAGGTAGGCAGAAATAAAATAAAAACTCAGTTTAAGGGCTCCACAGATCTTTCAAAATGGCGGCTGTTTGTAAGAGTTTCACTTTCGTTCGTAAAAAACAAGTTCGCTATGTAATTTGCTCACTTACCGTCGAATAATTTCATCCCATATTTATTTGCTTCAGTGGTATTTTTTGGTATATTCTTTTCAAGCAAGACTTGAATTTTTCCGTCTAATTCAAAAAATTGCTCCTCCATCATGACCGTTTTCCGTACTAATAGTATATGAGCTGATAGCCTATGAGTAAGGAACCAATCAGAGCGCGCGTTTGCTCATACTAAAACAGTGGCGTTGTCAAACTGAATATCCTGTGCTATTTACCTCCGAGCAACTTGCGAATTTTTCGCTTCCCCGCGTGAATAGAGCGTCCCGGTTTGCATCCATGACAAGCAAGGAAATCATCCAAGTAAACAACGAAGCAGTCCCTGAAAACTCCAAGAAAGCGACTCAATTGGGCTTGGCCCTGTTCAGAGGTAATGGCTTATGTTTTTAACCCGGAGTTTATCTATAAGAACCAACGAGTAATGT